>BQMB01002156.1:0-132148 GCA_027943415.1 Closterium sp. NIES-67
CATGGTGTTCGTCTTAAACGGAGAATTAATAATATCCATGACGTGTACGATGAAAACGTTAGGCCGCTAAAGTTTCCCGTGCCCGTTCATTTTTAGAGAAGAAGGATCTTTTCATGCAATCTGGTTGTACAGTTAGATTCAGAAAGGTTGCATGATTTGCAACAAGAGCTTGAAGATATGAGGCTTCACGACGAATTTATTTCGCACGAAAAAAACAGTGCTGAATTTTCTTCTCAACAACAGCAACTAGAACTGAGACATCCGATGATGAAGTGGAGATGGACATTGATGAAGATGATCTCAATGTAGGCATTACTGATACTATCATATGCAATGAGCCCCTTTTTCAAAACTTGGAGCAGCACATTGTGGAAATGGCTCCTGATGAAGGGGCCAAACCAATACCTATTTTAATGGACAAACATGTTGAAGAGTTGGCATTTCCGACACTTTTCTGCGGCGAAGGGCGCCTATCCGGGGTTGACACTTCCTCTTTAAGCTATCGCGATATCCGAAGTGGGAGCTTCTCAATAAGGATGGGCGTTTCTCTACCTGTCCCCAAAATATTTTCTTCAAGCTGTTCAAACTGGAATTGATCCAGATGGACAATGTGATAGGGACACGTGTGCGACAAGAAATGTTGGAACATATTAGCGACTTTTCAGCAAAAGATCTTCTGAATACTGAGACACGCAAGGTACTGCAAAAAAAAGATATCATATTCAATGATTTCAATAGTCTTCGAATGTCTCCACATTATCTCGAAAATTGCAGACGCGATTTGTTTGCAAATGATACGACAACTTGGTCCTCCGACCTTTTTCTTGACGATTTCTATGGCTGACACGAAATGGACGGACCTTCACATTATTTTGCTCGAGCATAATATCAACGCAGGCAATCTTGCCAACCTTACAAACGTCTCTATTGTCCCTCCTCTGGACTTTGAGACAATCGCTTTGCTTGTACGTACATATCCAGTCATTAGTGCGCGTTACTATGTTGAACGGAAAAATGCATTTTTTCGAGAGATATTGTCAAACAAAACCGGTGTCTTGGGTACTGTCGTAGATTACTTTGTCCTTGACGAGTTTCAACATCGTGGTGCCCCTCATTCCCACTACCTCATATGGAGTGAGTTTTTGGCATGCGATACAGCTATCCCACTCGAAAATATATTGGCATTTGCTGATCAACATATCTCTTGTCATGGGCAAGATCTCGTATATGGACATTCAGTTATGTATCGATCCATATAGTGTAGCAACATATATTGCTGCTATCGATCCATCGGGGAATGGATGAGCAAGGTTATAGAAAATGCAAGAAAATTTGCTGCTATTCAAGGTACCGGCGTCTTAGACGTTCTTCGTGACATCGGGAATTTTATACTCAATACCCAGGAAATAAGTGCACAAGAGGCCATTTATTTAATTCTCAGTATTCCGTACAAAAAATCGAGCGTGGTGTAGTATTCATAAATACAAATCATTCGTGTAGACGCTTATTAATGCTGAAGTCCAAGTCTGAACTAAAAAGCTTGGATCCAGACTCCACCAATATTTTTACTCCATATGCATTATTAGTTCGATATTTAAGTCGACCATTAGCCATGGAAGCGGTATGTCTTGCCGACTTTGCTTCGGAATTTGAGCTTGCAAGTAAGCACAAAATTTCTATAGGTCCCGATCTTTCTCCAACAAAACGTTTTTATCGCAAAAGACTAAAGAAAAAGATCATCCGTTATGTCAACTTCCACGACGACATTCACAAGGAAAACTATATGCGTGAGCAAGTTTTACTGTTCGTTCCATTCCGTCAAGAAATCGACGATCCGTACCAAGTTGCTCAAACATTCTTCGACTACAAAGAGATTATTACCCTCAAAAGGAAAAAGTATTCCACTAACGGTGAGACATGGGCACGTGTGTTTGAAGTAGCCATGAATACGGATACTGTTGAAGAATGTGATGCGCATAGCGATAGTCCACAACCTTCCGAACATGTGGATATTGGTATGGAACTTGGTATTACAGGTTCCGTTCGATCAACAGATATTTTTCGTTCGATACCGACAAACGAGAACGAGTATTTGCAAATGGAACGCGTGTTAAATGCTGAACAAAGGGCAATTGCATATCACATTGTACGCGGTGTTCGTAGGTCGTTTGAGTATGGTCCACTATGCATGTTGATAAGTGGTGGGGCTGGCGTTGGCAAATCAGTCTTAATCAAAAGTGTACACGATCGATTGGTCCGCATTTTTCATGCTCAACTCGGCATGAACTTTGATACTATTAAAGTTTTAAAAGTTGATCTCTCTGGAGTGGCCGCCTTTCAAATAAGGGGCTATACAATACATAGTGTTTTAATGATTCCGGTGGTGCAGAATCGTCGAATAAAAAAGTTGTCCTCGGACAAGCTTAATACTTTAAGGTCCCGTCTGGGAGACGTTAAAGTTGTAATTGTCGATGAAATATCAATGGTTGGTAGAAATACCTTTGAATGGATGGATTTTAGACTTGGTGAGATAACAAACAATGCAAATCTCGCTTTCGGTGGTTTGCATATGATTTTTGTTGGGGATTTTTTCCAATTACCTCCAGTACGTGATAGTCATTGTTTCAGAGATAGTTCGATTTCTTTACCATCAAATGATCTAGATATCTGGAGGCGCGTGAGAATTGTGGAGCTCATCACAATCATGAGACAACGTGAGGAAGTCAAGTTTGCAGAATTATTGAATTGTTTGCGTGAAGGCAAGCAAACACTCAGCGATATAGAATTCTTGAGTAGACGGGAAACTGATATTCCAGCAACGAAAACGAATCTGCAACACTTGTGTTGCACAAATAAAGCAATTGATTCATACAACCACGATGCGTTTCTTTTTTCTTTGCAAGAATACACAATTTTGGCATTAGATTGTGCCCTTTTGGAAAAGATCAATCTAGAAGGGACAAACCAATTACACCACCAACTTTTTCACCTAGTGCATCACATGGGTTATTACCCAAGCTCGAGTTGTTCATAGGTTCTCGCGTTCATGTAGTTTGCAATCTTGATACGTCAGATGGTCTTGCCAATGGCACACCTGGGATTGTAACACATTTCACTCTAAGCAATAATAGCGTTGTAGAAATTATTTGGGTTCAGTTTGATGACGAATACGTCGGACGCAATTTGCGTTTGAAGTCCAAGTCATTGGCTTCAAAATTTTCGCAATTTCGCAAAATTTTCGCAATTTTCGCAATTTGTGTTTGAATATCAATTGGACCCCTCTACAACGAACTGAAAGAACGTTTTCTGTTAATTCACGATACGATACTATTTCTCGAATGCAATTTCCACTACGACCAAGCAATGCAATTACTTTTCATCGTAGCCAAGGTGCTACGTTTGAGAGTGGGGTGATACACTTTGAGAAAAAGGTATTTGCTCAAGGTGCATATGTCGTTTTAAGTCGTTTTCGCAGCCCCCACCTTCTTTTTCTTAAAAACTTTTCAAACGCATGCATTAAGACCGATTCTCGTGTCGTTGAAGAAATGAGTCGTTTGCGACAACGGCCTCTCGCTCTTGTTCCAATGCCAATTACTGATATTTCGACACATAATTCTGACCTGAAATTCCTTTTCCAAAATGCGAGAAGTCTACGAGGCCATCACGATGATATTAAGTTATCGCAGTTAGACAAGTTTGATTTTTTGGTTTTTCTTCGAAACACATTTGTCGTCTAATGATGTGCTTCCTAATCTTCCACAAGATTCATTCAAAATACTACGTTTCGATTGTAAAACTGGAGGAATTGTGGTCTATTATCGCAAACCAATCAAAATAGTAGAATATAGTGAATTATCAAAAGTCGAGTTTTTGTCCTTTTCACTTGACATCAAAGGCAAAAGCTTCATGATTAATTGTTGTTATCGAAACCCTACTAACCACCATAAGCACTACGTTCTTGTTGATATGATCTCATCCAGCATAGACCATAATATTGGCACGAGCATGATATTTGTCGGAGATTTCAATATTGATCTCAATGGTACATCTCAATGTCGATATAAAAGGGTATTTACACTTCGAGGTTTTACCCAGTGTGTTATTGAACCCACTACTGTAAATAATACTCTTCTATATCATGTTTGGGCAAACTGTTGTAAAACTCAATTAAAATCTATGTGGGTGAAACCTATTTCTGAGATCACTTTCCTATCTATGTCATCATCAATGAATGATATCCTAAAAAAAATATTGAAAATGTTGGTCAATAGTTGCTTTTCATGTTCATGATATTCGTATTTTATCATATGAGATTGCGTACCCCTCCTTGTGTTTCTTGTCATGTACACTAATGAACAGGCCCTTTGCCGTTTCCGCACAACCTTGGACGGGTGAGTTTTACAAATACTGAAGGCTGTCATTAATGTAAGATCTCTTCTATCGTACTAATAAAGAGTTGTTTGTCACCACAGGCTACTATTGAGGTTAAGTTCAAATCTATTGAACAAAGGGTGAAGAAAGAACAGAAGAGCTTTGATATGCATCTGAAAATGATGGTCATCGGCATAAGAAATGCATTCATGAAGAAAAACAGTCAACCATTCCCGGGAAAAGTTCTCATGTTCGATGACGAGTTCAACACAGCAGAGCTTCTCCTTTGGGCGGAGTCTTCGGGGCCTGGTCGGTGTGACGTGGCAGCTATCAATGACTTCTTGCTGAATCTTTCTATTGGAAAGATTTATCAGGTGTACCGTTTCAATGCTTTACGAGGGATAGCTGACTGGTACGTTGTTTGAGTTATGCTCATCTTGATGTCATAATCGTGTAATTCCTTATATTTAAAGTCGTTGTGAATATTCAGGAAACACATTGGAGGGCTTCAGATGCAGTTCAACTGGATTCATCGATGCTCATACATGGTGGAGGCAGCATCGTGCGACAAGCTGGTTGTGGGCAACGTTCCTACTCCATTGCTCAAGAACTTCTACGACTGTCTGGAGGACCATCAACGTGTAAGTTTCGCCAAAATTTCGACAAAATCAATCGTAATAGGTTGCTCTACATTGATCATGCTTTTATCACCGCCTTTGCCTATGCTACTACGGTTTCTTGCAAGTGCTTGAAACGTATCATGTTAGTATCATGGAAGTTGTTGCTTGTTTCCATACACTGGTCATCGTTCTTCCATGCTTCAAAATCCTTCGGTTTCTTTGTTTGTTAAGTCGCTCCTTGCGTTTTTTTTTATATATAATTTTGCTTCATACATATATTAACTTTGGTAATGTTGCCGTACATGTTCGGCAATGCTTGTCCCTCATACATGTCATTTTTTTATGATTGTCCTCTCGACGTTTTCACCAGATCCCTTGCATTGCAGTTAACTTGAAAGATGCAACCCTCGATCCAAAGAATGGAGCACGCAAGCTGGTAGCTCTCATCTACGACTCATCACAAAAGAGTGCACTAATTTCCCTTGGCAATGCAGGGGTGGAGATTAAGACATGCTTTGACAAGTACTTATCCGCACATCCCACTAGCTCCTATGTTCCTCTCTTCTTGAGTGATGTCTACCTCAAGTCTGGTGTATTCATGACGACAACACGATCAGGCGTTCTCATCCTTGATTCCAGCCAAGCATCATCAATTACGGATGCAGCTACACTGGATGAAGTGCAAGATCTCGGAGAAGTCGAACTGTAAGTACAATGCTGTCGTATAAAGGTGCAACATTCAGAACTTGCAATCTAATTCTGATTTTGTTCCATTGGCAGAATGACGCATATCGAGACCCTTGTGACAACAACAAAGACGGATAAAGTTGCAACCTTCAAAGTGGTTTTAAACGAGCCACAACACAACTGTCGACCTGTCTGCAATGCACGTAATGGGAATGCTTTGTGTGGCATGCCTGTCTTTACCTCTGTCATCAACAATGCGCACATGTGCTCTTCTCACGGATCCACATCAATCTTGTCGATTGATAACATCACGGCAACTCTCATCGTGGAAGAGAGCAGTAAGTTAAAACTTGCATGTGATTTGGCCCATACCATATGCCCAATGAATGTTTAGTGATCAATTCTTCTCTTTTTTCTTATTTGTTCTTTTTGTCAGGCTCGTACAAGCACCTGTCCAAGAACATCGAACTGGAGCCAAAAGTTCTGGCAAACGTAATCCCAGACTTCCAGATTACTACCTTCTTCGCACTCAATGAGGAGGAGCGTCAAAAAGCATTGGATGCACTGCACGGTGAATGGAAAGCTAAGGTGCGTGTCTTCAGTATAAAATACGTATGCGCTTTAATTTCCTATCTCATCAACTTGTTTCATGACTATTTTAGGTACACTTCCATTTCGACGTAAGCCGCATCTTCAAAACCGTCCTTGACATCACTAAGATGCCAGAGACAACCGATCCAGCTACCAGCATGAGTATATCTTCTGCAGCCCCATCCACACCTGCTAAAAGGAAGCATGTTGTAAGTATTTAAGGGAAGCATAGTTTTGTCACTACAATCCCATTCCTTGACTAACTTATGTTTGTTTTGCTTTGCATGTCTAATGATAGTGAGACGGAGGTGGCAGAACAGTTGTGGCAAGGAGGGTGTAAACAGTAGTATGGGGTGGAAACATGAATGCAGATTGATCGACCATGAGGCAATGTACATGAAAAATGTTCGCGACTTGAATGGAGACTTGGGAGCAAATGTGACTGTTTAGTGAGCTAATACTGGCGGGGTTTTGTGGTATTCTATATTTGTTGCGAGATTTTGAGAAATTTGCTTATTTACCTCTATTGTTTTATACATCCATCATCCCAAATCAATGCAAGTCTGTGTTTTTCAAATGGAGAAACCTTACCTATCAAATCGCAACGGTTCACAGACGCGCTCCTTGAGTGCAGTCTTTTGAACTTGATTTGATGGGTTGGCTTCTTTTTTCGACCTTACAGATTGTGTTGTTTCATGACACTGTTGATGATTCAAACAACATACCTACTAACTTCCCCCCCATGCTAGTGCTGGGGAAGCGGTAGCCAAGAGTTTGAGTCTTTCTACAGTGTCGCATAATATCATCCATTTATTATAGATTCATCATCATCGACCGTGAATTGTAAATTCCAGCGCATAAATCGATTGGATTCGTCGTTAACGACGTGATACAATCGAACATAAAATTCACGATTGGCTAGAAATAGGTGGAGTTCACAAACCGGGATCAGAAACAAGTTGGATCAGAAACATGCGGTACTGTGCGGTGCGAGTTACAATAGGAAATTATTGAGCCATTTCATCGATTTCCCTGGTTACGTCTCTTTTTCCCCAAAATATGCGGGAAACAAAAAAATCGCCAAAATCGATCGTAATAGGTTGCTCCGCAACCCAAAAAAAAAAGGAGCGGGGGTGTGGGTGGGAGGCAAGTCTCTTGTCGAAGCCATTTCTGGGTTGCGAGGGGTGAGGGAGTTATGCCTTTGGCCACAATGACTTAGCCGAAATTGCTGGTTTGCATGGTGCGTGGGAGGAATGACTCTGGCCACCAGGGACTTGGTCGAAATCTCAGAGTTTTGGTAACATGGTAGTTTTCATGACACCCTAAAGGCTCAGGGTGTGGGGACCCGCAACCCTCTTTCCATCAGGGTAATATTTCGTAACACTTCTTGGATCAGGGTAATACATTTCGTAAGTCAGATTTTTAAACCAAATAAAAAATGCCCAAAAAAATCAGGGCAATCAGGGAATTCAGCCGACTAATTTGGGGCCTGAACTCATCCTCCAAATTTATGTAGTTTCACTATGGCCCTGATCGGTTTGGTCGTATTCTGGAATAAGGATGGTGTCGAGCAATTTCTCAGGGCTGGCTCGGAATAGGCTTAAAGCCAATCAATCATTTAATCACACCAAGCCTCCTTGAATAGAGGTGTGTACCGATCACCAGAATAAGGAAGGCTGGAATACGGAATAAGGAAAGGACACCTAGCTGCAGACTCAGGCGAAATCATGCCAACAGCTGGTCGATGTGTATTCCAGTTTTTTTCAAGAATAGCTGGGAATAGTGAAGAGTGGGGCAATCCAGACGCAATAACTAATGCCCTTATTTCGGAAACGGGAAACGTCGAATACCCACAATGAGGCTGTGTCTGACCACCAAGAAAACAAATTCAGGGTCGCATTTCGATATCAAGCCAGATGTGCAGGGCCCTAGACAAAAAACTTGCAAGAATCCCTTTTGTTTTTCGTGACCCAGATCGTGGCGGGCAAGTTTGGAGATTTGCCAGCTCAGACGCGTCAGTTACATCACGCAATTTCGCGCATAAACCAGCCCAACTTCTCGCACTACCTAACATGGCGAGTCAACGCGCAGAGTACGGAAAACTCGCAGCGGATTCCGTATTCCGTATTCTGTATTCCGGAATAACGGCTTACCGATCAGGGCCTATATGTACTTTCTTCCCCTCTTAGTTTCGGAAAGTACTCTATCGCAAAATCCTGCCCCAGCAGCTTCTGTTCTGTTCTGTTCTGTGCTTCGCTACCTCCGATGAAAATCACGGCCCTGATCGGTTGGCCGTATTCTGGAATGAGGATCATGTCGGGCAAATTCTCAGGGCTGGCTCGGAATAGGCTTAAAGCCAACCAATCTTTTAAATCACACCAAACCTCCTGAATAGAGGTGCGTATCGATCACCAGAATAAGGAAGGCTGGAATACGGCATGAGGAAAGGGCACCTAGCTGCTGACTCGGGCGAAATCTGTCCAACATAAGCATAACTCATGTTTGTATAGAATGTATAGGGTCGCCTCTTAGAGGGTACAACACTCTTAGGTATATACCCTTGTACTCTCTCTCTATTCATCACTTCTTCAGTTCTAAGATGGTATCAGCAGTAGGTAGGTCCCCCCGCCCGCCCACGCTTCCGCCCTAGGACCTACCCCCGTCCGTCGCGCCCCCTAGGCCCCGTCGCGTCACCTAGGACCAGTCGCGCCCCCCCCCCCTGGGGCCCCGTCGCGCCCCCTGTGCCCCGTCGCGCCCCCTGGGCCCCGTCGCGCCTCCCCTGGGCCCGTTGCGTCCCCCCTGGGCCCCGTCGCGGCCCCCTGGGCCCGTCGCGCCCCCCTAGCACCCGTCACGCCCCTCCTGGCCCCCCCCCGTTTGTGCCTCCTAGCCCGTCGCGCCTCTCCTAGCCCGTCGCACCTCCTAGCCCGTCGCGCCTCTCCTAGACCGTCCCAGCCGCCCCCGCGACCGTCCCAACCGGCCCCGCGATCGTCCCAGCCGGCCCGCGACCGTCCCAGCCGGCCTCGCGATCGTCCCAGCCGGCCCCACGCCCGTCCCAGCCGGCCCCGCGACCGTCCCAGCCGGCCCCGCGACCGTCCCCGCCAGGCCCCGCGACCGTCCCAGCCGGCCCCGCGACCGTCCCAGCCGGCCCCGCGATCGTCCCAGCCGGCCCCGCGACCATCCCAGCCGGCCCCGGACCGTCCCAGCAGACCCCGCGACCGTCCAGCCGGCCCCGCGATCTTCCCAGCCGGCCCGTGCCCCTCCCAGCCGGCCCTGCACCTGTTCCAGCCGGCCCGCGACCGTCGTAGCCGGCCCCTCGTGCCCGTCCAGGCCGCCCCTGCACCCGTCCCAGCCGGCCCCGCGCCTGTCCCAGGCAGCCCCGCGCCGTCCCAGCCGGCCCCGCGCCAGTTCCAGCCGACCCCGCGCCCGTCCCTGCCGGTCCCGCGCCGTCCGAGCCGGCTCCCGCGCTTGTCCCGGCCGGCCCCGCGTCGACTTTCGGCCCTCCTCGCCGGCCCTACGACCGTCCGATCTGCACTCTCCCTGGTACGGTTCTCCACCACCTTTCACCGCACTGTACCGCACTGCACCGCACCGCACCGCATTGCACTACGCTGCACCGCACTGCACCGCACAGCACCACACTGCACTGCACCGCACAGCACCGCACTGTACTGCCCTGCTCTGCACTGCACCGCACTGCACCGCACTGTACAGTCCTGCACTGCCCCTGATGGCGGCGGAGCTTCGCTTCGACGCTGAAGGCCAGCCTTTGCAGTTCGAGGCGTGGCTTGCCGACCTCCGGCGCCAACTCACTGGCCAGCGGCAGGATGGTGAACCGCTTTCCGCACACCTTGACGGTACGCTCCCCTGCCCAGACCCCCCTGCTGTTCTGCCCGCTGACTCCGCACCCACTGAGCGCGAGTCTACTGCTGCCACAGCCCGTGCGCGCTCTGTCTGGCTTTCTCGAGATGCTGTCGCTCAGCTTGCCATTAGCAATGCCCTTCCCCCGTCCGAGCGCCCCCGCTTTAGGTCCATCACTACTGCCCAGGCATACTTAGATGCTGTCATCAAGCGCTATTCCACCCCTCCGGCTGCCTCGGTGGGTCGCCTGATCCTCCCGATGCTCTTTCCTGACCTTGCGTCTTTCCCCACTGTCTCTGACCTCGCTGCCCACCTGCGCTCGATAGATGAGACCTGGCGCGCTGCCTGCACTGACGCACAACTTAGAGCCCACCAGCCGCCCATTACCTCTACCCTTTACGTGCTTGCCACCCGCCTCCCTGACCGCCTTGCTGTCGCCCGCGACCGCTTCCTTAGCATGCACCCCGCAGACCTCACCCTCCCTGACTTTGTAGACACCCTGACTGTGATTGAGACCCGCCACCGCTCCATCGCCCAGGCGAGCGGTACCGTGCCGGTCCCTATCTTTCAGGGTTGTGCCCCCGCTCAGTGTACCTTCTCCGACGGCTCTGCCGCTGTGGCTGAGACTGCTGCTGCAGCGCAGTTTCATTCAGGGAAGGGCCGCCGCCCAAAGGTTGGGTGCGGCAGAGGCGGCGGCGGTGCGGGAGGGGGTGGTGGTGGAGTCGGGTCGTCTGGTGCTGGAGCGGACGAGGGGACCCTGCCCAGTTCAGCTGAGCCGCCGCCCCTGCCGTCGCAGCAGCAGCAGCAGCCGCAACAGCCGCCGCAGTCGCAGCAGCCGCCGCAGACGCGGCAGACGAGTATCCTCCCGCCCGGGTGGCTCGTAGCTGGCGGTGGTCGGGCGCGTGCTGGTGTGCCGAGTGGTGGTTCTGGCGGCGTGCGTTGTCAGTACCAGATCCAGACCGGTCCTCGCCGCGGCTTCGTTTGCGGTAAGATCGGTCACTCCACTCCCCGCTGTTTTCGTCGCCTGGACGACCTATTTCGTCAGCGCTTCGGCCCGTCGCCAGACCTCCCGGACTGGCACAGTTTGCTTAGTCGTAAGATTCAGATTTTTGACATGGACATGGATGCCATTGTTTCTGCTCTGCATGTGATGTATGCTCATGACTCTAGTATGCTTCCCGCTTATTACTTATTGTCGGCTAGTGTAGGTGTGCCTAGCTTAGCCTCCCCTGCTGCGTCAGGCGTAGGATCCCCTGCTTTGTGTAGTCTTGGTGCTTCCGCCGTCGTTCCGTCGCCAGACGCCTCTGCTTCGCTTTCCTTCACCTTGGATTCTGGCGCTTCCCGGTGTTTCTTCCGCGACTTCACCACACTGACGCCGCTTCCTGTTCCCGCCGCCGTTTCTCTTGCTGACCCCTCCAGCGGTCCGGTAGTCGCCCGCAGTTCCACCACCCTTCCCTGTCCGGCAGTTCCCTCGGGCTCTCTCACAGGTCTGCATATCCCCTCGTTATCCCGGAACCTAGTTGGTGTCGGCTGCCTCCAGGACCTTGGCGTCACCACTACGTTCCCTGGTCACGAGCGGTATGCTGTCTGTACCGAGGCTGCCACAGGTGCCCCTCTGTCCACGTTCCCCCGGGACCCGGTGTCCGGCCTGTTCACTCTGGACACCGTGGCCCCCCCGGCTGGAGCGCTCCCTCAGGTGGCTGTGTCTACCCAGGTTGCTGCTGCCTGCTCCTGTCGGTCCCTCACTCACCCGACTCTCCTTTGGCACCACCGCCTAGGTCACCCTGCGCTCCCGCGTCTGCGTCACATGTCCCAGCACGGTCTTGTCCTTGGTCTCCCAGGTTCTCTCCCTGCGTTTCCCTCCTCCCCTGCCCCACCTTGCACGCCTTGTGTCGAGGGTCGGCTTCGCCGTGCCCCTCACTCCTCCTCGTTTCCCCCTACCGCCGCGCCGCTGCAGACTCTGCACCTGGACGTCTGGGGCCCCGCCCCCGTCCCTGGGCCGCGTCGTGAGCGCTACTTTCTTGTGCTTGTCGACGACTTTACTCGTTACACCACAGTTTTTCCCCTGGAGCACAAGGCCGACGTGCCTAGCGCTCTCATCCCCTGGCTTGTCTCTGCGCGTGTCCACCGCGGTCTCCCTGTCTTGCGACTTCACTCCGACCGTGGTGGAGAGTTTGCCTCAGGTGTCCTTGGTCGCTTTTGTCGTGCGGAGGGCATCACCCAGACGTTCACCCTACCGGACTCCCCACAGCAGAATAGGGTCGCTGAGCGACACATCGGTTTGTTCATGGAGGTGGCTCGCACCTCCATGATCCATGCCGGTGCACCCCATTTTCTGTGGCCGTTCGCTGTGCGCTACGCTTCTCACCAGCTTAACTTGTGGCCGCACCCTCACCAGCCGCAGGTTTCGCCGACCCGTCTTTGGACTGGGTCTCCTGGTGACGCGTCTGCGTTCCACGTCTCGGGCTGCCTTGCTCACGTCCGTGCCTCCAGCATGGACAAGCTCACTGCCCGCACCCTTCCCTGTGTCTTCCTCGGTTTTCCCCTTGATGCGTCCGACTGGCACTTTTACCACCCGCCGTCTCACCATTTCTTTCACTCTCGCGACGCCACCCTTGACGAGTCCGTCTCCTACTACCGTCGCTTCCCCCACCGCGGTCCCCCGGTTACCCCCCCCTATTCCTGGTCACTCCTTCCCCGGTAGTCCCTGCCCCTCCCCCTCCTCCTCCCCGTCCTGCCCCCTCTGGTGTGTCCCACGTCACCCCCCTTCCGTCGGTGGACCCGGTTGAGGAGTCCTCTGACTCTGGTGGCCCTGCTTCGCAGTCCTCGCCGGCCGCCCCTTCCCCGGCGTCCCCTCCCCAATCCCCTCCTCCACCGCCTCTGCCGCCGCTGCAGCCGTCGTTGTCGCTGCCGCAGTCGCCGCCGCCGTCGCAGCACCCGTTCGTTGCGTCTGGGGGTGCTAGTCCCGGTAGCCCTGGGGGTGGATCCTCTAGGGGTGCTGGTGTGGTGTGTGCCGGTGGTAGCTGAGGAGCCGCTTGCAGTCCCGGTGTCGCTGTTGTTCCGCCGCAGCAGCAGTCCCCGCCAGTGTCAGCCCTTCGCCTGCTCGGCCTTCCGTCCCCTGACCCTGCGGCTGTTCCTCTCCGACCGTCTCCTCCTCTTCCCGTCTACGGCCCTGTGTTCCCTCCGCCGAACTCGTCCCCGGCCCGTCTTCCTCCTCGTTCCCCTCCTGTGTCCCCTCCCCTGTCTCCTGACCCGACTCCTCCGTCGCACGTCTGGTCTCACCGTCCCTCACGTGCTCGTCCTGCCTCGCCTGTCTTGCGCTCCCACCCTATGTTGCTTCGTTCCCACGCGTCTCGTCCTCCCCCTTTCCCGTCGCCTCCTCCGTCCTCCCTTGTTGTTGCACCCCCCCCACTGTCTGACCACCTTCGTGCCGCTCGTCCTCTTGTTCCTCGGGTCCTTGCCTCTCTCCTTACCGACCCGTCTGTTCCGGTCTCGTACCTTGACGCTCTTGTTGCTGCGGTCGCTGACTTCGCCTCTACCCTCCGCCTTGACTACGCCACCGCTCTGGTCTTTGACCCTGCCTGTCCTCCGTCTGTCGGGGGTGCTCCTGCCCTTGGCAGTGACGTCCTGGAGGACCGCCAGTTCGAGCTTGCTTTCCTGTCCGAGGCTGCTCCCCATCTTTGTTCCATGCTGCTAGTCCCTGAGGGTGACCCAGACGCTTTCCACATCCCGACCCCTCGCACTAACGCTGAGGCGACCTCGGGACCTTGGGCCTCTCAGTGGATAGCTGCCATAGAGCAGGAGATGGCATCTTGGAGATCCACCGGCACCTTCGTCGATGCAGTTCCCCCGCCTGGGGTGAACGTAGTCGATGGCCGCTGGCTCTTCAAGGTGAAGCGCCCTCCTGGAGAGCCGCCTGTGTTCAAGGTGTGCTACGTGGCTAGAGGCTTCAGTCAGCGTGAGGGGGTGGACTTCTTCCAGACCTTTGCCCCGACCGCGAAGATGACTACTCTTCGGGTTCTGTTATACCTAGCTGCTCAGCGTGACTACGAGCTTCACTCCCTCGACTTCTCCACGGCCTTCCTTCAGGGCAGCCTACACGAGCAGGTCTACTTTCGTCGCCCCCAGGGCTTTACTCGCACCTTCCCTCCTGGGACCCAGTGGCTCCTGCGGCGTCCCGTCTACGGCCTGCGCCAGGCTCCCCGTGAGTGGCACGACACTCTCCGTGCTACGCTTGCTGACCTGCAGTTCTTCCCGTCTTCCGCAGACCCCTCACTCTTCGTTCGTGCTAGCCAGACTCCGTTCTACATCCTTGTTTACGTCCACGATCTGGTCTTTGCCACAGCAGACAGGGATGCACTAGCCTCCGTGAAGGCCGAGCTGCTGAAGAGACACACGTGCACTGACCTTGGAGAACTGCGCCGTTACCTTGGCTTGCAGATCTCCAGGGACAGAGCAGCGCGCACCATCACCCTGACTCAGTCACACTTGGTGCGCCAGGTCCTTCAGAGGTTCGGCCTTCAGTTCTCCTCTGCACAGCCCACCCCTCTGCCTGTAGACCACAGACTCTCCGCTCCAGTGTCTGAGGAGTCGGTAGAGCCCAGCGGCCCCTACGCAGAGCTGGTGGGTTGCCTCATGTACCTGATGACTTGCACTCGCCCTAATCTCGCATACCCTCTCAGCATCCTGGCTCGCTTTGTGGCCACAGGCAGACACCGACCGCAGCACTGGTCTGCCGCTAAGAGGGTTTTGCGTTATCTTGCGAGTACATCGGGCATGGGGTTAGTGCTAGGAGGACGCGGGCCAGTGGTCCTCACTGGACACACAGACGCTTCGTGGGCAGACGACGCCAAGACACTCAGGTCTACCCAGGGCTACTGCTTCAGCCTTGGCTCAGGTGCCGTCTCGTGGAGAGCTACCCGCTCCTCGTCTGTTGCCCAGTCCAGCTGTGAGGCTGAGATCTACGCTGGTGCCATGGCGGCACAGGAGCTCCGCTGGCTGACCTTCTTGCTCACTGATTTAGGTGAGCGGCCTAGCTCTGCCCCGGTCCTGTTCGCTGACAATAGGGCCATGATCCTCCTGTGTCAGGAGCCTCGACTCGAGGGCAGAGCGAAGCATATTCAGCTGCGAGACTTCCTCATGCGCGATCTACAGCAGCGACGCCAGGCTCGCGTAGTACACCTGGCCTCAGGTGCCAACACAGCTGATATCTTTACGAAGGCGCTTGCGCCTAAAGATCATCAGCGGCACTGCGTTCAGCTTGGTCTAGTTCCTGTAGCCTCTCACTTGCTAGGGCCTTGACTTTGTAGTGTCATTTATATTTATACTCAGACTGGACTTGTGTCCTCCCAGTGGCTGGACTAGTAGTGCCGCCCTGGCCTTGTTCTTGCCTTGTTTCAACTCCTTCTGACTGGTCTTTTAGACACTTGTCTCAGAGGTTGGACTAGTAGTGCCGCCCTGAGCTGCTTGTTCAGGTCATTCCCCTATGCAGTCTAGGGGGTGTGTCAAACATGTGTATCTGTTATGTTTGCATAGACTGTATAGGGTCACTTCTTAGAGAGTACAATACTTTGGTATATCCATCTGTACTCTCCCTCTAATGCATCATTCACTTCTCTCATTCTGATACTCATATCCGGGCTAATACGGTATGACTGTTTGCCTGCATCGTGGCATGACGATGGTCCTCCTCACCATACACGCGATCACGTGCAAGAATCGTCAAAATTTGGCACAAAAGAACTGTCTACAATGCAGTTCAATTCCAGTTCAGAGACATAAAATTGTCATTCCATAGCCCCCGGGCGTTATACAAAAAGTGCCACTAATTACACCCCCACTAAAATTTTCATCACAATTTAGTGCCACCCATGAGTGTTTTATCCGGGGGAATACGGTACTAGTGCAAGGGTTCAACTGCTCAACACTTCCGCTGCACTACTCAAGCATCTTGTACAAGTGGGACTTAGTCTCTGAAAAGATCCCAAGGGCTTTTCTCAGGCCACAGAAACTATCCTTTCGAATAGTTGGAGATAATGTTGATCGTGCCAGCATCCTGGTCATATATTGAGTACCATCCAGGTGTTTCATGTGGAGGATCCCCAAGTTGCTGTGGTCCAGTGTCTGAGGGACGACCTTGGCCTGACCAAGCCCATGGTGCAATCCCCGCGAATGAATTCCTCGCTGTTGCATGAACAACAGCATAGATGTGGTTGAAGTAGTCATCTCTGAATGTTGTTGCTGCTTCTGGACTGTATCTGTTTGAGGAGCTTGGTGTTGTCCACTCCTGTTTCTCCCATCCGTCTCTGAAACGCAGCATTAAATAATTAACAATGAGGTCATTTGCTGATGCTAAGATGACGTGCAAGCTTACCTTGCAAGTCCAAACTCCTCGAGGATGAGTGGCATTTTTAGCTGGTGCATGTAGCCAGCGTGCCTTTCCAGAAACTCAGTTGCGTAGTCCTTGGCTGCATTAAGATTAGCACTACTCCCATTGTATGACTGGTAGATACCCCAGTTCTCAACCTGTTAAGGCTCTCATATAAGACAGCTCACAAATGTCAGTTGTCTAAAGGCATCAGACGCACTCACCCAAAGATGCACGGTTGCAAAATCCAGGTATGGACTGGAATGTGTACGGATGAACAGTTTGCCACTGTCGTTGCCTTTCCCTTCCAGGCCGCTAGTGAGCAGATGATTTTGATCCAGGGACTTGATGTAGTGTCCTGTTACAGAAAAAAAGGTGAGGATACGATCGAGCCTTCAAAAACGGAAAGAAAAGTAACCCATCCTGTCAATCCACCAGCGAGGTGGGTCTTGAGGCTCGTTCGTGATCTCCCATGAGAAAATCGTGTTATCTTCGCCATAAACAATACCGTTGATGTGATTCACCCTCTGAATGATGGTCTTGATGTGCTTTTCTAGCATCGCTTGAGCTGTCTTCATGATGCTTTTGTCACAGTACAGTCGAGAAGCATATTTGATAAATGCTGGCCAGCTTCCAGTGAAGTCAGGAAAAGACGGAGGATACGGGATTTCCTGGATTATGTATCCGGAGGGAAGTGAGTCACCCTCGGTGATTGAAGGGAAACTGAGGACGGCTGGAGGAGACGAGGGAGGCGTTGGTCGGGGGATAGGAAACAGTGGCATGGGGGAAGTTGACCAACCTGCGATGGATCCGCCCAGAAAACGTACTGACCGAATCCTCCAGAGTCGTGCCAAAAGTCACTGAGAGAGACAATAGCTTTCATATTCCGCTTCTTCAAGGAATGAAGAAGGTAGTCGAGTCCTTTGAACACTGATTCGTCCTGCTTGGATGGCCTGAAACGGCAAACAGGTCGTAAGCATTGTTTCCCAATAAGAGCGACGGAGAACCTCAGAACCTCAATGACACTCACTCTGGGAAAAGAGCCGGTTTCCACCGATACGGCTCAGAGTTTGGTCCCAAACTGGAGCCGAGGATCCTTATGCCATTCAATCCCATGCTGGCTAACGTATCGAGCTCGCAATGCAGCCTGGTTCTGTTTCCTCCTGACTCTTCCGGCATTGCCAGCCAAACGGATTCCCAGAAATTAATGCCTGCAGGCAATCCCGGACAGTCACAGAATGTCGATGACGGGAAGGATAACAGAAATAAAGATCTGTCGAGCTTGCCTTTGAAGTAGAAATCCTCATTGTCAAAAACAAATCCAGTTGAGTCATTAGAGACCTTGACGTATTGATCAGCAGCTACGAGCAAAGCACTCATCACCACAAGAAGCGCAGCCGCGTATACGAAGTGGAACCTTGGTGTTGATGTATGGACGTGAAACGCCATAGACGTAAGAGACAGCGGGAGTACGGAATTTGTTCAGTCTCACTCTGCAGGAAAATGTGCTAGTGCTCACAACAAATAGTTTCAGTTCTGGCAATTTCTTCCCACGAGATTCAAGTTGGCAATGGAACTAGTGTGGTAAAAAATGCTGTCCACCTATCATTGATATTTCGTTTAAAACTAATACACCTTCCATCTCCCCACTGTTGAAGTATGTGGTTCATTTCAATACCCACAAGATGGAAGATGAAGCACATGTAGAAAAAGCATTACGGATCATGTCCACTGCATCTGTAATGTGTGGAAAAATCGAATGCCTCTATTGCCATAATCTCTAATGTGCACGTGTTCATCTCTAGTGCTTTTCACCATGGGTCCCGTCTCCACCAGGGCGATCTGTCCAAACAGTGCGAAGATATGACAAGAAAAAACAACAAATTTGTGGAGGCAGTTACAGCACACAAGGGAAAGGAGCCAAGACCGAAGGCTGAAGTGAAACTACTCAAGTGCTGCTTCCCTCACGCAGGTGTGTCCCCCAAAACTTACAAGTACATTTCTTCATGGTGGAGGCGATACGACGGATCGAGATGCTCATGAAATTCATGCATGCCACGCCACATAGCCCTGCCACCACCACCATTGCCATCGCCACCGTTCCCCCCGCCACTACTGCTGCTGGTATCACTGTTCCTGCCTCTGTCACTGCCTTGTTGCCGTGCCCTTGCTGCAGTGTGTAAGGATCTCCAGAAAGCAGGCACAGGCCTCTGGGAAGATAATGGCTTTTGAGACATGGCACCCCTGCTTGACCCCATTGCTGTGATGCTGAGATTCGCAATGCTCATACTGTTGATGGGCATGTGCAGAGGCAGATTAAGCACCTTCTCCCCGACTCTAACCTCCTCCCATGCACACTCCTCCTGCTTCCCATAAACCTCCCCATTCCCCCCCTCCTTTTCCTCCCCATCTCTGCCTCTCTCCCTTCCACCTCCCTCATCGTCACTCTCTTCAGATTCCTCCCCTTCCTCTCGCCCTCCATCCCACTCCTCCTCGCTCCCTCCCTCATCCTGCCATCCGCTCCTCACATCCCATCGCCACGTCTCAGCACTGGCAGGAACCCACACGTGCAGGGAGCGCATGAGAGGGCAGTGCAGCAGCAGGGCGTGGAGAGAGGCGCGGGAGCAGGGCGCACCCAGCAAACAGCAGAAGAAACCCAGAAGACCCCCACCCACTGGCAAAGGGAGAAGGCTGGATTCCGAGGAGTCAGAATCGGGAGAAGAGAAGAGGGTGCAAGGAATGGCAGAGGGTGGAGTTGGATGGGGAAGGCTGTGGGGATTGTAGGCATGATGAAGCGGGTTGTATAGATCCGTTGGCACATCGCCCAATCTTCCCTGTGTCACCGCCGGCATGCCTTGTCCCGCTGCTGCTGCAAACGTACTGCGCAAGGCACTGCTGGGACTGGCAGCATTGCTGGTGTTGCCAGAAATGGTGGCCCCACTGAAGCTCACCGGTTGCTGCCGATGCAGCGAGGAGAGGGAGAAGGGTGGCGTGGAGCGGTGGTGGTGGCGGCGGGAGGAGATGCACTTGACTGCCATGCTCCTGAGGCTGTCCCACGTGCCGCACTCCAGCTGCCCTATCACCCGCCGTGCCACCAGGATCTGCACCGTGCCCGCCACACGGGCCAGCCAGGTGGAGGACGGGGAGAGTGGAGTGTGCTGGAGCGTGGATGCGAAATGCTGGGTGAGTGAGGACGAGGAGTGTGGCTCGCCCATGCTGCTGCTGCTGCTGCTGCTGATGCCAAGGCTGCTATGGCTGCTCTGGCCGTCTGTAAAGTGTGTGCCCATGTCCTCAATGCTCGCTTCTGCGTCGCTGCTGGTTTCTGAAGACAGCCACTGCCTTTCAACACCTCCCACACCTGCTAAGCCAGCTGTACTGCCAGGTGAAAAGCCAGGTAAAAAGCCAGAAAGGTTGTCAGCAGGGCCATGTACAGACCCAGGGGTCGCAATCTCAGCAAAAGTGCCAGGCAGTACCCGTGTGGGCTGACGCAGCAGCAGGGCGTTGGGTTCGACCAGAAGGTATAGATGCCGCACGGAGAGGAGGTGAGGGACGGAGAGGTCAATGCAGCCGGCAACCAGGGAGTGGAGATGGGGAGTGTTGAGAACAGTCACGGGACAGCCGCCACCGACGATAGAGAGTGAGGAGAGGCGGGGAGAGGCACAGAGGAGGAAGGAGAGGCGCGAGGCTGCTGTGAAGTGGAAGCGGATGGTGCGAGCGAGAGGGAGGTGCAGGGTGATGGCGAGATGGTGTGGGAAGGCAGGGGGGAGGGAGGAAGAGAACGAGGAGAGCGGGGAAGAGAGACAGGAGGGGAAAGAGGAAGAGGTGGAAGGGGACTGGGGAGGGGAGGATGAAGCGTGGGGGATCGGGAGGGAGCATTGTTCCATGGCGCGGGTGAGAGAGAGGCAGGTGAGCTGAGGAGAGAGGTGGTGGAGGAGGGAGAAGAGGGGCCAGTCGTACTGCACGTTGGACAGGTGCAGGGACGTGAGGCGGGGGAAGAAGGGAGCAGGTGGAGGTGGAGGTGGTGGTGGAGGAGAGGAAGAGAGGTGTGGCCGAGATGGTGCGATGGAGCCAGGGAGTGCGGTATCAGTATCAGACGTGCGGGGTCGATATGAAGGTGGCATGGCCAAGGCGGGCACATGCCATGCCCATGCACTGCCTTCCAGGGACACATGGCGCAGAGAAGGGTATGCTCCCAGCCATGCCATCACACCCCAACTCCTTTCCCCCTCCGCCTCCTCTTCCTGCTCCTTCCCCTCCTCTTTCTCCTCCTGCTCCTGCTCCTCCTCCCCTTCCTCCATTCCTCTACCCGCCACTCCGCCCATCTCTAGCCGACCTCCCCTTCCCCGGACCCACCTTCTCCTCTCCACCCCTCCTAACTCCCCCCCTCCCCCACCCCTCCCCCTGGCATCACTTAAAACTGCAGGAGACTGGGAGTGTGTGGGGCTGAGAGCAGTCGGCGGAGGAGAGGAAGAGAGGGTAGGGGCACGGGGGGAGCAGGTACGGGGAAGAGGAGAGGGACAAGATGAGCAAGAGAGGTGGACGGAGCAGAGGGTAGCGAGAGAGGGGATCAAGGCATGGCGCAGGTGGTGGGGGAGCGAGAGTGGGGGGGAGGGGAAGTGCAGGGAGAGGGAGGTGAGGGAGGAGGCATGGGAGAGGAACCAGAGGAGCGAGGGGAGACGGTTGGGTGGGACAAGGAGGCGGAGTGATGGCGTCTGCACTGAGTGTTGCAGCAGCCGTTTGCTAGCCATGGCACAGACCACCATGGGCCAATCACACCCCCCATGCGCCCCTCCCACCCCTCCAAGTGCTCCCCTGCTCCTCTCGTGCTCCCACAACTCTCGCTCTCCCCTGCTCCCGATCCCGGTCCCCCTCCCCTCCCCTCCACCGCCACCACCAACCTCCTGTCTCTCCAGTTCCCGTCTCCTCCGCCGCCCTCCCCCTCCACAACTGCACTCTCCCTCGGTATGGTCACTCGCCCTGCGCCCACAACCACAGTTACACCCATCATCCCCATCGACATCAGCACCACGGGCGGCACCAGCACCATGGGGGGCATCAGCAAGCGCAGGAGCTTCACCAGCACCATCAACATCACTACGACCACCACCGGCACTACCAGCACCGCCACCGGCAGCAGCACCATGAGCATCCCTGCTATCCACGATCCCTGCAGCGCTCCCACCCCCCCACACCGTGCCCTTCACTGCACCTGCACCGGCCCCTGCAGGAGCCACTACAGCTGCACCGCGCGTGCTCTGGCTCTCGTCACACGAGCGGCGGTGAGGAGAGTGAGGGGAGTGAGGGGGGTGCGGTGGGAGAGGGTGGCGGTGAGGGGAGTTGGGGGAGTGAGGGGAGCGAGGGGCGGGCAGGCTGGCCCTATGGAAGATGTGGAGCCACACGGAGGACGGCAGGGAATCGATGGAATCGCAGGAGAGTGAGCTGGAGCCGTTTCCCGTTCTTTCCTCCTCCCTCTCTTCATTCGCCACCCTTGCTGAGCCGCCCTCAACCCTACTATATCTCTCTTCCTCGCCACGTTTCGAATCCCCTCTTTCCGACCCTACTGCTCCTGCTCCTGCGGCTCTTGATCCTGCTCCTGCTGCGTCTGCTCCTGCTGCTTCTGCTCCTGCTGCTTCTGCTCCTGCTGCTTCGGCTGCTGCCGATGCTCCTGCTTTCCGCCATCCTTCCCCGCGAACCTCCTCCCCGCGCACCCAGTCGCCTCCGCCCCCCTCATCGCCGCACCTGTCCCCCCTTTCCCCCCCCACGTGCGCCTGCTCTCGACCCCTCCCCTGATCCTCCTCCCCCTCGTCCTCCTCGTGCCCGCAGCGCCACTCCTCGTCCTCGCAACCCGCCTCGCCCCAGTTCCCTTTCATCGCCTTCTCCGACCGCCTCAATTGCGTCTTTTTCAATGTACGCACGGTTCTGTCTATACCCTAAAAACCGCAAAAACCAACTGTCTCCAGCGCACGAGCCTCTGCCGACACGCTAGCTATCTCCCGACGCGAGTACGCATCGGTGTCTTCGCCGTCTCTTTTGGTTGTCAGCCTTGCTTGCGTCAGGACATAACTGCGAGAGGGAACCCTAGAGGCTGGTTGACAGGTGGCCAAACAAACTTGACACATCAGTGATGTGTGCGCTAAGGGAGGCGGACGGGCGGGGAGGAGGTGGGACAGTGGGAGTGGGGGGGTGGGTTGGGAAGGGATGGTTTGGGAAGGGGGTATGGGGGGCTGCAGACGCTTACTTGAGCATTTCACTTATAAGGCTTCGCTGAAGCCAGTTTCTGTCGAGTGCATGTTGAACAATCGGCTTGCAACGGAAGGGCATATTCTATGCCGGCGAACGGGACAATTCGACGTTAGGGTTCCAGTCCCGTGCAAAAGACGCGCGTCGAGGCTGGGAAGCAAGGTTTCGCTGGCGAAATGAAGGTTTGGGTACGGATTTGCGCTTCTCGCTCAAAACCCTAGTTAACGTTTCAGATCGCTTTAAATGTTTTTTGACTCGCATAGAGGCTGCGTTCTGCAGGCAGAAAAGGAAAGTGCAGATTGCATCAGAGCACCTTCCGAAAGCCTGATTTTTTGCTTCGGATCGAGGGTCAGCCCGCAAAATTTCGTCCAAACCTGGCACAAGATACCCGAACCTAATTACATCAAAATGCCTGCAGAACAGGTCCATGTACAAATGACATCTACGTCAGGGAAACACCCCCCTCGCTTCCCTCCCTGGCAAATTTGACGCAAAGGTGACGCAATGCTGACGTTCGCTAAATCGAGGAGTTCACCTTGCGTGTGGCGTTACATCAGCCTCAATTTGGCTCCTCTCTCCTTTCGCTCGCGCTTTCCACAGTTTGGCGCGTTGCTTCCAAGCGAGGTTTGGAAAGTGCACCTGTTTTGAGTGGTGACCAGCGCTCTCGAAGTCGCTTGAGGAGCTTCCTCAATGTCGACGTCGACGTCGCCGTCAAATGCCTGTAGAACACAGCCGGAATCTTATCCAACCGCAATCAAGCGTACACTTGGGACACGCCTTCATTTGACGACATGTAACTGACTTCGCCTGCGACAGAAAGCAAACGCCCACCGCGTACTGAAGAACGGAACAACGACGTTGCGAATTGCGTTCATTTCGCAAGTTTTGCTGGAAGCTCTCCGAGATGGTTACACGGCAACTATTTGCGCTGATTGAGCCAACCACGCACACTTACGTGTTCCACGGTCCACCCCTCTGCAGATTTCCATATTCACAACCATCCACTCCACCAGCCATGGCTGCGATTGCTCCCTCTTCTGCGCACCTGGCTCTCCGCGCTTCCTGCGCGCGGGCCGCTGATGGATCCTCCGCCACCTACGAATCCTCCGCAACCTCCCGCGCGAAACCTGCTCCGCGACCGCTAGCGCTGCCCCAGCGAGCTGCGACGGAGCCGTCCGCGCAACCCGCATCCGCCTCAGCAGAACCGACCGTCTCTCGCCGCGCGTCTCTCGCGATTCTCGCCTGCCTTTCCGCCACTACCGTCGTGGGAGCGCCGAGAGGAGCAGAATGGGGGACTTGGGGGACTTCCGACAGCTCCCGTGCCGTCCCGGACTGGTTCCTCCCCCCCTCCGCGATCGCTGCGGAGGATTCCGCCTCGTCGTCGTCGCAGGCGACGTCGCAGCAGCGCATCGTGCGACTGCGCGACGTGGACGACAGCGAGCTTCAGGCGGCGCTGCGAGCGGCGGTCGCGGGCGACTTAGAGACGGCGGAGGAGATGTTCAGCCGGCTGATCGCACGGCTCCCGGAAAGCGCATCCATGTGGTCCAATAGGGGGTCCGTTAGAATGTCCCTGGGGCGGTACGAGGAAGCGGCAGAGGACTTTGCGCGCGCGATTGAGCTGGCGCCGACCGCGCCCGTGCCGCTCTTGAACCGAGGGATCGCGCTGGGGGTAAGGAAGGGGGAGCTGGGGGAGGGTGTGCGGCGGGTCGTGTGGTGAAGGGGGAAGGGGTGGGGGGAGAGGGGAGGGAGGGAAAAGGCGTGGATGGAGGCGAAACGAGGAGGCGGAAAGAGGAGGCACGGGCCTTGCTGAATGTGTGTGTGTGTCATGACTCATGATGACTCTTCCGTGCGTGCCTTTTGCTGTTGCACTTGCCAGAACCGCCGCGGCCCCTCCTTCCTCTACCAGGCTGCCTTTCCCCCATCCACGCTCCTTAGCACCTCTATTCCGCTCTCCATGCCGCATGTCCCCATTCCTCCTCTCCCCATTCCGCCATGCCCCATTCCGCCACGCCCCATTCCGCCACGCCCCATTCCTCAGTGCCCCCATGGCCCCGTATTCCCCCCCGCCACACCCCTTTCCCACACCCCTCAAGGCATTGGGGCGGTACCGGGAGGCGCTCAAGGACTGCCAAGCGGCTGTGAATGTGGACCCGCAGGTGAGGCAGGGGGGGAGGGGGGGAAGGGGGGAGAGAGGGGGGAGGGGGGGGGGAGAGGTTGGGGGGGGGAGGTTGGGGGGAGGGAGGTGGGAGAAACATGGGATTTGGACAGGTGGATGAGGGGACAGGGGATTGAGTTTTCTGTCAGGTGGCTGTAAAGGTGGTCCCATGGGTGAGGTGGGGGGGGTGGGAGGAGAAGGGGTTGGTGGTGGGTGGGGATGGGTGGGAGGAGGGGATGAGGACGGACAGGGGATGTGGGAAGAAGGGTAGAGAAGAGGCAACGTGCGAGGAGGGGCGAACAGGGGTGTAGGAAGACGAGAGAACGGGTTGTGTGTGGGTGAAAGGGAGAAACAAGGTACGTTGCATGCTGACTACTCCACTCTTGGTGCCCTAATCCGTCCATCCCTCTCTCCACCTCCACCTTTCCCCCTTCCACATGCTCCACCCTCTCACTCTCACCCTTTCCTCCTTTCCCTCCTCTCCCTCGCCCCCCCAAGAGCCAGTGGCGTGGTTCACCCTATGCATGGTAGAGAGCCGCCTCACCCACTACTATGTGCTTTCTGTCCGTTCTCCCTCATCCATTCTCCCTCATCCGTTCTCCCTCATCCGTTCTCCCTCCTCCGTTCTCCCTCATCCGTTCTCTCCCCTCCATTCTCCCTCTCTGCCCTCCCCCCTCCACTCTCCTCTTGTATGCGTCCCCCCATCTTCCTCCGCAGGAGCCAGCGGCGTGGTTCAACCTGGGCATGGTGGAGAGCCGCCTCACCCACTACGCCGCGTCCCTGGACGCTCTGAAGAAAGCCGCGCTGCTCGCACCGGGCATAGCTGGTTACCGCATGGCCACGGCAGTGGTGCTCGTGCAGGTGCAGTGCTGTGCAGTGGTGTGCCGTGCTTGCAATATCGTTGTGGCTCTCCAGGCACTCGGATGTGTTGTCGTGCATGTGGCTGAACATGAGTGTTGTTGTTGTTGTCGTTCCTGTGCCTAGAGAACATGAGTTTTTCTCCAGTGCCACGTCCACTCCACTCGCCTCGCCCTCCCTCCGCAAGGTTCCTCTGCATCTTTGCCGCCTTCGCTCTTGTCCTTTTCTAAAAAATGCGCTCCACTCTTGTTCATGGAACCCCCTCTCACCGCATCGATCCTTTGGTCTTCCCCTCACCATCCCACCCACCCTCAGCTGGGGTCCACGAACCAGGCGGAGCAGATCCTCAAGGGGCTCGTGCGCACATATGCCAACTATGTTGAGGCGCCCTTTCGACGCCTACGCGTTGCAACCCCCCCCCCCTCACTGCATCCATCCTTGCGTCTTCCTTGCACCGTCGCTCCTACCTGCAGGTGGGGTCCACAAACCAGGCGGAGCAGATCCTGAAGGCGCTCGTGCGCAAGTACCCCAACTACGCTGAGGCACATGCAGCGCTGGCAGCGGTGTCGTGGCAGAAGGGCGAGACGGCCGAGGCGGAGGAGCAGTTCTCCCGAGGCTCCGCGCTGCAGCCACAGCTCAAGAACCTGGAGTGAGACACAGGGGGGGGGGGGGGGGGGGGGGGGGAAGGAAAGAGGGGAGGGTTGGGGGGTGCCTTTGAGTTGAATTTAAAGCAGTGAGGCTCCGCCCTGCAATCACAGCTGAAGAACTCGGAGTGACGCACAGGGAGAGGGGGGGGGAGAGGGGGTGTTGAGGGGAGTTTGGGGTGGGGGGAAGGCAGGATTGGGTTGTGGGAAGTGAAAGGGGGTGTGTTTGTGAGTGAGGAGGGTTGGGGGTGGGGTGAGGGATGGAATGGGGACAGAGGCTTGTGGGGAAAGGGATGAGTGGGTGGGTGGGTGGGTGGGTGTGTATCGTGGTGATGGACTTAGGGGATGCGAGCTGGAGGGACTGATTACGTGCTCAGCCTAAGAGGTGGGGAAGGCAGGGGGTTGTGTTGTGTCAGGGGTTGAGTTGCGAGTGGTTGCTAGGTTGCCTTGCAGAGTCATGGTTCAGGAATCCTTTGTTACCAGCCTGAAGGCCCAGTTTCCGTTTCTAACCTAGGCTTGTTTATTATAGTCATGAAGTCACCAGTCCTAATCACTGGGACAAGAAGGGATGTCCTCAGGAGAGTTAGGCTCCATATATCCACCTTCCCCAGGGAAAGCCTCCCTAGTACCCTCCCTAGAGAGAGAAGAGGTTCGACAGGACCTTGTCAGCCTTTGTTCCAACTATTGGGCTCTCCATGTGTGATGCAGATGGGTGAGCGACAACTATGACTGGACACCACGTCTTACCGAGTCCTATCGCCGGTTCCTAGCTGTTGATTGATGAATGATAAGATTCTGTTCTAGTCCTTCCCAATTTTGTATCGTACTACGGAACCCAAATTGTGTTCAGTGTGCCCAATTGAAGCGTCCTCCCTCCCTAGGGTTGGGCAAATTTCTCTGTTGGTCGTTCATGTGACGGACCGATACGAACAATGCGGAAACTCTACGAGTACACAAAACTGGCGGAGTCTACAAAAGCTGCCTCGCAGAGCCATCTGAACCCCCACAGTCGGTTCGGCGCAGTGCCTGCATTTTTTACGAGTAAATTACTCAGATTCTCTGATTTTCCGAGTTGATTGTGTACCACCCTTAGAGCGTGTTCCTACCAGGGCTCAAAATTGGTTTTAGGCCACTCTTAGGAATCAGAGTGCCAAAAAAAATTTACCCTGCCAGTCAGAGTACAATCTTTTGCAAGTCTGATTCAGCAGGGTAGAGCATCTCAAAACTGAATGAATGATTAGAGAGAGAGAGTACAGGTGAATATATATCTACGTGTTGTACCCTCTAAGAGATGACCCTAGACAGTCTATACAAACATAAGAAATACACACGTTTGACACACCCCTTGGACTGCATAGGGGCAGGTCCTGAACAAGCAGCTCAGGGCGGCACTACTAGTCCAGCCACTGAGACAAGGGCCTAAAGGCCAGTCAGGAGGAGTACAGGCAAGGCAAGAACAAGACCAGGGCGGCACTACTAGTCCAGCCACTGGTAGAGGACACAAGTCCAGTCTGAGTACATATAGATATATAGGATAGTACAAGGTCAGGGTCCTAGCAAGTGAGAGGCCACAGGAACTAGCCCGAGCTGTACACAGTGCCGATGATGATCTTTAGGCGCAAGCGCCTTCGTAAACATATCAGCTGTGTTGGCACCGGAGGCCAGGTGTACTACACGAGCCTGGCTGCGCTGTTGTAGCTCGCGCAGGAGGAAGTACCGCAGCTGAATATGCTTCGCTCTGCCCTCGAGTCGAGGCTCCTGACACAGGAGGATAATGGCCCTGTTGTCAGCGTACAGGACTGGGGCAGAGCTAGGCCGCTCACCCAAGTCAGTGAGCAAGAAAGTCAGCCAGTAGAGCTCCTGTGCCGCCATGGCACCAGCGTAAATCTCGGCCTCACAGCTGGACTGGGCAACAGACGAGGAGCGGGTAGCTCTCCACGAGACGGCACCTGAACCAAGGCTGAAGCAGTAGCCCTGGGAAGACCTGAGTGTCTCAGCGTCGTCCGCCCACGAAGCGTCTATGTGTCCAGTAAGGACCACTGGCCTGCGTCCTCCTAGCACTAACCCCATGCCCGATGTACTCGCAAGATAACGCAAAACCCTCTTAGCGGCAGACCAGTGCTGCGGTCGGTGTCTGCCTGTGGCCACAAAGCGAGCCAGGATGCTGAGAGGGTATGCGAGATTAGGGCGAGTGCAAGTCATCAGGTACATGAGGCAACCCACCAGCTCTGCGTAAGGACCACTGGGCTCTACTGACTCCTCAGGAACTGGGGCTGAGAGTCTGTGGGCTAGAGGCAGAGGGGTGGGCTGTGCAGAGGAGAACTGAAGGCCGAACCTCTGAAGGACCTGGCGCACCAAGTGTGACTGAGTCAAGGTAATGGTGCGCGCTGCTCTGTCCCTGGAGATCTGCAAGCCAAGGTAACGACGCAGTTCTCCAAGGTCAGTGCAAGTGTGTCTCTTCAGCAGCTCTGCCTTCATGGAGGCCAGTGCATCCCTGTCTGCTGTGACAAAGAGCAGACCGTCCACGTACACAAGGATGTAGAATGGAGTCTGGCCAGCACGAACGAAGAGTGAGGGGTCTGCCGAGGACGGAAAGAACTGAAGGTCAGCAAGAGTAGCACGCAGCGTGTCATGCCACTCACGGGGAGCCTGCCGCAGGCCGTAGACGGGACGCCGCAGGAGCCACTGGGTCCCAGGAGGGAAGGTGCCAGTAAAGCCCTGAGGGCGACGCAGGTAGACCAGCTCGTGTAGGCTGCCCTGAAGGAAGGCAGTGGAGAAGTCGAGGGAGTGAAGCTCGTAGTCACGCTGAGCAGCTAGGTGTAGCAGAACCCGAAGAGTAGTCATCTTCGGGGTCGGAGCGAAGGTCTGGAAGAAGTCCACCCCCTCACGCTGACTGAAACCTCTAGCCACGTAGCGCGCCTTGAACACAGGCGGCTCTCCAGGAGGGCGCTTCACCTTGAAGAGCCAGCGGCCATCGACTACGTTCACCCCAGGTGGGGGAACTGCGTCGACGAAGGTGCCGGTGGATCTCCAAGATGCCATCTCCTGCTCCATGGCAGCTATCCACTGGGAGGCCCAGGGTCCCGAGGTCGCCTCAGCGTAAGTGCGAGGGGTCGGGATGTCGAAAGCGTCTAGGTCACCCTCAGGGACTAGCAGCATGGAACAAAGATGGGGAGCAGCCTCGGACAGGAAAGCAAGCTCGAACTGGCGGTCCTCGAGGACGTCACTGCCCAGGGCAGGTGCACACCCGACAGACGGAGGACTGGCAGGGTCAGAGACCAGAGCGGTAGCGTAGTCAAGGCGGCGGGTAGAGGCAAAGTCAGCGACCGCAGCGACAAGAGCGTCAAGACACGAGACCGGAACGGACGGGTCGGTAACGAGAGAGGCAAGGACCCGAGGAACGAGAGGACGGGTGGCACGAAGGTAGTCAGACCGAGGGGGGGGAGCAACGACAAGGGAGGATGGAGGAGGGGACGGGAGAAGGGGAGGACGAGACGCGTGGGAACGAAGCAACATAGGGTGAGAGCGTGTGACAGGGGGGACAGGACGAGCACGGGAGGGACGGCGAGACCAGACGTGAGATGGAGGAGTCGGGTCAGGAGACAGAGGAGGGGACATAAGGGGAGAGCGAGGGGGAAGACGAGCCGGGGACGCGGAGGGAACACAGGGCCGTAAACGGGAAGAGGAGGAGACGGGAGGAGAGGAACGGACGCAGGGTCAGGGGACGGAAGGCCGAGTAGGCGAAGGGCAGACACCGGCGGGGACTGCTGCTGCGGCGGCACAACGCCGACACCGGGACCGCAAGCTGCTCCTCGGGTACCACCAGCAGACTCCACTCCAGCACCCCCAGAAGGAACACTCCCAGGGCCCGTAACCCCTCGGGCACCGGCACCACCCCCAGGGCCACCAGGGCTAGGACCCACTCCAACGCCAGCACCCCAAGAGGCAACGAACGGCTGCTGCGACGGCGGCGGCAGCTGCGGCGACGACGGCGGTGACAGCAGAGGCGACGGCGGCTGCAATGGCGGTGGAGGAGGAGACGCCTGGGGAGGGGCAGACGGCGAGGACTGCACCGCAGGACCACCAGAGTCAGAAGACCCCTCAACCGGGACGACCGACGGGAGAGTAGTGACGTGGGACACACCAAAGGGGGCAGGACGGGGAGGGGGAGGGGGGGGGACAGGGACCACCAGGGAAGGAGTGACCAGGAACAAGGGGGGGGTAACCGGGGGACTGCAGTGGGAGAAGCGACGGTAGAAGGAGACGGACTCGTCAAAGGTAACGTCGCGAGAGTGAAAGAAGCGGTGAGACGGCGGGTGGTAGAAGTGCCAGTCGGACGCGTCAAGGGGAAAACCTAGGAAGACGCAGGGAAGGGTGCGGGCAGTGAGCTTGTCCGTGCCGGAGGCACGGACGTGAGCAAGGCAGCCCCAGCATGGAACGCAGACGCGTCACCAGGGGACCCGGTCCAAAGACGGGTCGGCGAAACCTGCGGCTGCTGGGGGTGCGGCCACAGGTTAAGCTGGTGAGAAGCGTAGCGCACAGCGAACGGCCACAGAAAATGGGGTGCACCGGCATGGATCATGGAGGTGCGAGCAACCTCCATGACCAAGTCGATGCGGTGCTCAGCGACCCCATTTTGCTGTGGGGAGTCCGGCAGGGTGAACGTCTGGGTAATGCCCTCCGCACGACAGAAGCGACCAAGGACACCTGAGGCAAACTCGCCACCATGGTCTGAGTGAAGGCGCAAGACAGGGAGAACGAGGGGATATGCAGACCTGTGAGAGAGCCCGAGGGAACTGCCGGACAGGGAAGGGTGGTGGAACTACGGGCGACTACCGGACCGCCGGAGGGGTCAGCAAGGGAGACTGCAGCAGGAAACGGCGTCAGTGTAGTGAAGTCGCGGAAGAAGCAGCGGGAAGCGCCAGAGTCCAAGGTGAAAGAAAGTGAAGCTGTGGCGTCCGGGGACGGGGCGACGGCGGAAGCACCAAGGCTAAACAAAGCAGGGGCTCCTACGCCTGACGCAGCAGGGGAGGCTAAGCTAGGCACACCTACACTAGACGACAATGAGTAATAAGCAGGAAGCACACTAGAGTCATCAGCATACATCACATGCAGAGCAGAAACAATGGCATCCATGTCCATGTCAAAAATCGGAATACTACGACGAAGCAAACTGTGCCAGTCCGGGAGGTCTGGCGATGGGCCGAAGCGCTGACGAAACAGGTCGTCCAGGCAACGAAAACAGGGAGGAGTGGTATGACCGATCTTACCGCAAACGAAGCCGCGGCGAGGACCGGTCTGGATCTGGTACTGGCAACGCACGCCTCCCGAACCACCACCCGGCACACCACCACGCGCACGACCACCTCCAGCGCCAGGCCACCCGGGTGGGAGGACACTTGCCTGCCTCGTCTGCGGCGGCTGCTACGGCTGCTGCGGCTGCTATGGCTGCTGCGACTGCTGCGGCTACTGCTGCGACTATGGAGGCGGCTGCTTAGCTAGACCCGGCAGTGTCCCCTCGTCCGCTCCAGCACTAGACGACCCGACTCCACCACCACCCCCTCCTGCACCCCTGCCTCCTCCGCCGCGCCCAGCCTTGGGGCGGCGGCCCTTCCCCGGACGGAACTGCGCGGCAGCAGCAGTCTCAGCCACAGCCACAGAACCGTCGGAGAAGGTACACTGAGCGGGGGCACAACCCTGAAAGATAGGGACCGGTACAGTACCGCTCGCCTGGGCAATAGAGCGGTGGCGGGTCTCAATAACAATCAGGGTGTCTACAAAGTCGGGGAGGGTCAGCTCACTAGGGTGGATTCTAAGGAAGCGGTCGCGGGCGGCGGCAAGAGGGTCAGGGAGGCGGGTGGCAAGCAGGTAGAGGGTAGAGGTAATGGGCGGCTGGTGGGCTGTAAGCTGTGCGTCAGTGCAGGACGCTCGCCAGGTCTCATCTATCGTGCGCAGGTGGGCAGCCAGGTCAGCGACAGTGGGGAAGGACGCAAGGTCAGGAAAGAGCATCGGGAGGATCAGGCGACCCACCGAGGCAGCAGGAGGGGTGGAATACCGCTTGATGACAGCATTTAAGAAAGCCTGGGCGGTAGTGATGGACCTAAAGCGAGGGCGCTCAGTCGGGGGAAGGGCATTGCTAATGGCAAGCTGGGCGACAGCGTCTCGAGAAAGCCAGACAGAGCGCGCAAGGGCAGCGGCTGCAGTAGACTTGCGCTCAGAGGGTGTGGGGTCAGCGGGCAGCACAGCAGGGGGGTCTGGGCAGGGGAGCGTACCGTCAAGGTGTGCGGAAAGCGGGTAGCCATCCTGGCGCTGGCCAGTGAGGTGGCGACGGAGGTCGGCGAGCCACGCCTCGAACTCCAGAGGCTGGCCTTCAGCGTCGAAGCAAAGCTCGGCCGCCATTAGGAGCAGTGCAGGACTGTACAGTGCGGTGTAGTGCGGTGCAATGCGGTGCAGCGCGGTGCAGTGCGGTGCAGGGCAGTACAGGGGGGTACAGCGCGGTGCATTGCGGTACAGTGCGGTGCAGCGCGGTGCAGGGCGTTGCAGTGAGGTGCAGTGCAGTGAAAGGTGATAGAGAACCGTACCAGGGAGGGTGCAGTGCGGTAGTAGGCATGAAGAGCAGGCCGCATAGAGCGCGGGGCAGGACGAGCGCAGGGGCCAGGAGCAGCGGGCACCAGAACGGCGGGATGAGCGCAGGGCCGACTGGAACGGGCGCAGGGCCGGCTGGAACGGGCGCGGGGCCAGCTGGGACGGGTGCGGGGTCGGCTGGGACGGGCGTGGGCCGGCTGGGAGGGGCGCGGGCCGGCTGGGACGGGCTCAGGCCGGCTGGGACGGGCGCGGGTCGGCTGGGACGGGCGCGGGTTGGCTGGGACGGGCGCGGGGCCGGCTGGGACGGGCGCAGGGGCCGAGCGGACGAGCGCAGGGGCCGATAGGGTAGCGCGGGGGCCGCTCGGGCAGGCACTGGGGCGGGTACGAGGGGCCACGAGGGCACGCGCGGGGGCCGCTAGGGCGGGCGCTAGGGCGGGCACGAGGGGCCGCTAGGGCGAGCGCGGGGGCCGAGTATGGGCGAGGGGCCGCTAGGGCGGGGCGCGAGGGCGGGCACGGGCGAGGGGCCGCTAGGGCGGGGCACGGGCGTGGGGCCGAGAGGGAGGGCACGGGGGCCGCTAGGGCGGGCATGGGGCTGGCTAGGATGGGCAATAGGGCCGAGCGGAGGTGGCGAACGGGGCGCGGCTAGGGCGGGCACCACTAGGGTGGGCGTGGCTAGGTCCTAGAGTGGAAGCGTGGACTGGTATTCCAGTGCGCCGTCTGGCTGGAAGCTCTTGAGTTGAGTTCCTGATTCTCGTTCAGCGATGGGGAGCCACGTCATGAAGGCTTCGAATGCTTGATCGCGTGTCTTGAGGTTATAGTGCCAGACGTATCTTGTTGCTGCGTCAATGAACGTGATGACATAGTTGAAGTCTGCTTCACTGTCATCTCGTGGCATATTTAAGATGTCGCTGTAAACCTTTTCCATCGGTGCGCATGCAAGTGCACTTGGATTGTGATGCGACGGAAAGGGTTGGTGTGGAAGATCGGCTTCAGGACACGTGAAGCATCTGGCGCGAGGTCGTTGAAGCTCTTGTCCGCTCGTTATGAGGAGAGCGCCCTTTTCTAATACTCTAGCTTGGATTGTTTGTAGAACTGTGTTGTTTGCAGGGTGACCGAGGCGTTGGTGCCAGATGTCGTCGGGAGCGCGATGGCCAGGGGAGCGCTGATACAAGCTGGTGTTGGAGAAGAACGCGACGACTGTTGCGGGACTGCGGCAAACTCCTCTAGCGTTTGGCATGAGTTGGTCTGCTTCGGTTTGTGGCCCTCGGACTGCTGGTGATGGCACACGACTAGGTCCTGCTGCTGGTACTGCAGGTGATGTTGCGGGTGAGACACTTGCTAGTACGTGTCTTTCTTGTCGTATGGCTGCTAACGCTCGGGTCCTTTCTATTGCAGGTATTGTGTTGGAGTACCAGAAACCATCTGGGGTACAGTCAGGGTCAAGATCCGGCGGGTGCGTCGTTGTCGAAGTGTACCATGCAATTGATGATGTTCGGTGTGCTTTGTGCAGATGTGGAGGAACGCCTTGGCGGGCTTTCTTGAGTGGAAGCAACTTGTGGGTCTACTGGACGATAAGCTCGGGGGCGTGTGCAGTTAACCTTGGAGTGTCCGGATGTCTGACAGTTGTGGCAGAACGGCGGCACGATGGTGAGTCCTTTGGTATCGTGCCGATTTTGCCTGTCACGCCGGTTGTCGTTTCTTCGTTGAGCATAGAAGACTAACGGTTGCTGCCTGTTTCTTGGTTGTCTTTCTTCAAACAGGTCCATCTCCTGTTGTTCAGCATGAAGCTCGGCGCAGAGGTGCATCTCCGAAATTCGTCCGTGAGCGCGAAGGAGCGAGCGGGTGGTTCTCCATTCTGGCCCGAGCCTGGCGAGAACAACTGTCACGAAGCTTTCTTCAGTGATTGTACCTCCGCACCGAAGCAGGCGGTCGCGGAGTGTCTGGCAGCGACTCATATACTGCATAGCCTTTTCCCCGGTCTTCATCTGTATTGTTGTCAGCTGCTGCATGAGTCTGCTTTGTGTCACGCTGTCGTTTGCTTGATAGAGACACTTGAGGTGATGCCATGCGAGTTCCGCGGAGTTTCCATAGCTCCGATACGTTTTGATGCTTTGCTGTTCTTGTGGTGACAGGTTCCGCAGGAGAACTGTGTACGCCAGCAGCGACTGATACGTAAAAATTTCTTGCTCTTTTGCAGTGCCATTGCTTGGAAATGGCAGGGACCCGTTGAAGTAACCCAAGAGGTGTGCGGCCTCCATCAGCAGCTCGAACTCAAAACTCCAGGTAAAGAAGTCGTGTCCATTGAACGGTGAGGATGTATGCAGTTTGATCACGTGTGAAAACTGCGCTTGGAGATTTAGTATCTCGTTTGGTGTCTGTTGTGATGCAGCTGCTGTTGGTTGGGCACGGGACGGCATGAACTCGAACGTCCCCAGTGAAGAGTGATAAGGCGCAAAGGTAGGCGCTTGATTGTGTCGCCCGAACGATGAGTTCTCGAGGCTCATCGGCGCTAATCCCATGTTTCCTCTGTTGCTCTGTATTGAATGCGCAGGTGTCCTTGTCAGCTGCTGCTGGTCGAAGTGTGACATGAAGCTGAAGAACCTTTCCATAAGGTTCGGGTCCACGCTTGAAGAGGGTGATGGGGTCACCATTTCTGGTGCTCTTCCTGTTGTTTCTTGAGCAGCGCCGGTCTCGGTTTGCAGTCCTGAAGTGTGCAGTCCAGAGTTACCGGATGAGTATCTTGGGCACTGGGTGAGCCCATAGAGGTTTTCTTGCCTTTGCTATCCATGACTTGTAATCAATGAAGTCGTTGGTGTGCTGATTGTAGATAGAGCGTAGTTGCTGGGAGTTTGGTCTCTGACCAGCTCTCATACCATGTTGGGCTGAGAGAAAGCCCTTAGGATCTTTCAGAGACTAAGTCCCAGTTGTACAAGATACTTGAGTAGTGCAGCGGAAGTTGAGTAGTTGAACCCTTGCACTAGTATGTGAGAGCAAGTGATTGATTAAAGGAAACAAGCATACAGCAATATATAGAAAATAGGAAAGTAAAGCAGTTGTAGAATACAGTTGAGGGAACGGTTATCGAGTCGCACTGCGACTCGATGGTCGATTCGGTTACCACCCTTGCAGTTGCAACGGTCAGTCGCAACCTCCGGTTGCGACCCTTCGAGTCTTTCGTCCTTTCGTGTTCTTTCGTCCAACCTCCTCGTGTAACCTCCGTTGACTCGCATACTCGATACGGCTTCACTCGAGTGTGGTGTTACACTTCAGAAACGCTTAAGTCCTTGAGGTATTTCCAACAACATCAAACCAGTCAATCTGGTAGCAGAGGAGCGAGCACCGCATCAAGTCGCCCAGGCTGTCATTGCCAAGGCACCCACGACTCCATGACTTGATCAGATTTTGCTTAGAGAAACCACGTTCGCACTCCACTGTGCTGAGAGGGAGCACCGCCAGTGCCTGCCACAGCTTGAGGATGTTGGGGTAGCTCCGCTGTCACTCATTGTTGTCCAGAGTCAAGGTGAGCCCCTGTTGAAACTCGTCATCTTTGTACTGCAAAACCATGGAAGCAGTAAACACCCACAGCTCCGTGACGGCCTTGTTGTAGTCGAAGCCTACAGGATGGTGGAGTTGGGATTCAAAGGATAGGAAACATTAAGCCTTCGAGGGGAGATGTGCAACGAATGTTGCTGCAAATGGAGTGCGGGGACTGCAGCCTAAGAACGGACATGCAAGCATCGATGACAGGCAACATCATCGAGAACAAATATGTCTCATCTGGTAGCTTTCCATCGAAGAGGTTGTGGGACTGCTTCAGCCACTGCTTGCATCTCGCTAGGCGCAACTCGTCATCTCGTGGGTAGGTCTTGGCTTTGAAGAGCTTGCATCCTTCCATGTTAGCCAGGTCCTTTAGGCGGGCACGGACGTTGGTGACGACATCGATTGCATGCTTCCGGCAGACTTGGGCGCAGGAGTCTAGGTCGCTCTTGGTGTTGTGCCCCTCCCCCATCCGCTCATGCAGCACATACTCGAACGCTTGAGCATTCCCCTCCGAGTCGACGCCTTGAACGCGCAAGAGGCGCTGGTCGGGCCTCCCGTGACGCTCCATGAATTTCCCGAGCCTCTCGCTGCCGTTCCCAAAGAAGAGACCACCGCCGCACTTGATGTAGCGGTCGGTGATGCGGTTGCACGTGTTGTCCACCACTGAGGCCACGACTGCGAGATCCACCTGCAACGAAAACACCGAGATAAGTTCAAAGCAAACAGGGCACCATGAGCGACATGCAAAATAAACGTGCAAAGTATGACTCAGTGTCTAGATGCAAGCACATGGTACTGACGACATTCAACGATGAGAGGAGTGTCATACCTGGCGCTGCTGGAAGCGGGTGTTAAGGTGATTCAGCTCCTCCAGTATGTCGGCGAGGTAGTGCAGCATGAACTGCACCTTGAACGACGTCACAATCTCGAAAAGACCACTGGGGTGATCACGCAGCAAGACGATGGCCGCCGGCAGCACTTCGACGAAACGGATCACCGCCTCTCCGCGCGACAACCAACGTACGGCGTGGATCCCTTGCATTTCTAGATTGGTGTTGCAAAACACCAGCTGGAATTTTATGAAGCTGAGATGCTGATTGTTGGAGCGACCGACGAGCTCGGCGAAAGCACGGATGAGCATGTCGATGATCTGTAGCTCGGCCACAGCAGCGGCAGCATCCTTCGCCGAAAGTGCCTCTCTGGCGGGAGGAGTGGATTAAACACAAAAAAGCAATGAGTCTAACAAGCAGAGGAAAAGCATACGGCCAACGAGTACAACACTAGAACAGATGCAATGATTTGGAGCGTTCTACTGAAAACATGAGGGTAGCGAGTAAAACACCCCACCTATGGGCGATGCAGTGAACAGCCATCCGGTGCTCAATCCGCCTCTTCAGGCGGGTTACCACTCCCTGTTGCACACCGGTCATTACCGATGCTCCATCGGTAGCCATCCCGACGATCTTCTGGAGGTCGAGACCGATGCACTGCATGTACTGTAGAAGAACCGCCGTTAGAGACGCCACATCGGTCCGCTCGACAGTTAGCAGAGTGACAACTCTGTGACTACCGAGTTGCCACGGAAGAACGTAGCATACAGAATTAGATGCTTCCCGTGCACGCGGTCCGTGCTTTCATCGATGGCGATGCCTACAAATGGGGAGCTCAGGATGTGGTGGAGCTGCTCGTCCTTCAGGTACTCGGAAATCGCCTTGGTCCCTTGCTTGAAGCCATAACTGGTAGGGGGAGATGGGAATGGATAGGCTACTGGTAAGAAAGTTGGAGAGCAGGTGGACACATACAAGGAAATTACGGCAACGTTCGATGTCTGCGGCGACATGCAATGCATTGACGGGAGAAGAGGGATTCGGATATCAAAACTCACTCCGTGTAGTAGGTCCCATACGCCCAACCCTGCGGGAGATCTGGTAAGCCCTTGGACGCGAGGAAGTAGCAAAGCGCCATGTACATCGCAATGGGCACGTCGGCCTTACAGACAAAAAGGGCGATATGGAAGCACCGGATGAGATGTTTTGTCGATGCGTCTGTCACCGCCCATCGGTCCAGCATCTTCTGCTGATCCTTCTCTTTCTCCCGTTCTTGCTGCGCCTTGACAGCCGCCTTGTGAGCCCGTGTCCCGATGTGGATTCGGATGCTACCCACCTGGAGATCGCGCGCACCCTCTCCTTTCCTGCCATATGAAGTGTTGGAGAAAGCATCACCGTACTGGAGACACAGGGCACATTTGAGGGCAGGTCGGCCGTTCTTCATACGAGTAAGTCGGAGCCACGGGAAGCGTCGTGACCAGTCGTCCACGAAGCGACGATTCACGACCTCATACTCCGCGTCGACAGGAGAAGGGGGATTCTGGGGCGGGGTAGGAGCAACAGGCGGCTTCTTCGGCGGTGGCGCCCAAGGAAGCCGACGCTGAGTCCATGGTCCGCCGTCCTTCCTCTTGGCGGGAGCGGTGGCGACAGAATCAGCAACTTCCGGTGCCTCGCCAGAAGTGCCTTCGCTGTGCAACAGGTTGAGGTCGAGCAGCATGAGAAGAGCAAGGTGGGGACGTAGGCTCAAAAAGAAATTGTTGCGTAGGGGGTGCACGCTTGTCGAGCGAGGGATTGGGCGGCGGGGAAGGCGCAACTCTACGCAGCGAAAGGAGGGGGAAAACCCCAAGAACGCTGAGTCCATTCAGTGGGGGAGGGTCAGGAGGATCGGCATCATCGGCTGAAGGAAAATCTACTGGGTGAGGGAATGCTCGTTGCAAGTCAGAGAGCATGGTTTCTGGAAGAAACGTATGGAGAAGAAGGGCGTTTTGCGAGACACAAAAGGTGTGCAGTCAACAGCCTCGTTTGGGACCGCTCACAGGCAAAAACCTGTGGAGTTGCTGCATGCATCAGCAATCACTGTCGGCGCGCGAAATTGTCACCCATCGGGAAACAATGTTGCCACTCTAACCAATCGTAAGGCGACGCAAAGCCAACAAGGTGGTAAAGTGGTAGAATGTGAGCGAATATGCCCATGCGCATGTGATGATGGTGGGCAACAAACTTCGGACTGATGAGGGGCGTGGCGGTGGCGTGGCGGGCATCACGCACACAAAATCTGGCACGTATCTTGCCTCTTTAGAGTTTCTGTATCAGGGTAATTTTCAGGTTACCCTGACGCCTCATGGTTGGGAGGCGCCCAACCCTGGTTCTAGCAGGGTAAAAAAAGGCAAACACTTCTTGAATCAGCCTTAAAAATTTTACAAGTCGGATTTTTAAGAGTAACATGAAAAATACTTGGAAAAATCAGGGCAATCAGGGCATTTTATCCTGCTATTTTGAGCCCTGGTTCCCACGAGCCTCTTCCCAGGCAACCTCTTCCCACACTCACGCGCGATTTTTAGAGCGTGTTCCCAGGACCACTTTTCAGAAACTTCCGTTTCATATTTGCGTTCCATCGCTCTCAACCACATAAACTAGCTGGCGTCGAAAATTTACTGTGCAGATTCGCGCTTGTCTGAAAATCTGCTCGTCTGAAAAGATGTTTTAAAACACGCCCCTGAATCTCGGGAAGCCGAATCTCACTTCGCACTTCGCAAGATCGCACTGAAACATTTAGCGTAAAAAAATGCGACACTGTAGCACGCAAGTCTGGGAAGAGGTTGCTTGGGAAGAGGCTTGTAGGAACACGCTCTTATGCCTCAGGGCAAATTTTTGAGATTATACGTTTTCTTTGATAAGCCAGGGTTTTCTTTTGTACCACCCTGAGGGATTTACTGTAAGGGGGATACCCCCGGATTTTCTTGTACCCCCCTCTCCATACATGCCCCCTTGTTCATGCGGACCGCCGAGCTGGCCCACATCATATATCCCCGGATTTTCGTGTACCCCCCTGATAGGCCACAAGGCCAGTCAGACAGGTATATATAATAGAGAGTACACAATCAGGGTCCTAACAGGTGAGTAGCTACAAGAACAAGACCAAGCTCGACACAGTGCCGCTGATGATCTTTAGGCGCAAGCGCCTTAGTAAAGATATTAGCTGTGTTGGCACCTGAGGCTAAGTGAACTACGCGGGCCTGGCGACGCTGCTGTAGCTCGCGCATGAGGAAGTACCGCAGGTGGATATGCTTCGCTCTGCCCTCAAGCCGAGGCTCCTGACACAGGAGAATCATGGCCCTGTTGTCAGCGTACAGGATCGGGGCAGAGCTAGGTCGCTCACCTAAGTCTGTGAGTAAGAAGGTCAACCAGCAGAGCTCCTCTGCCGCCATGACACCGGCGTAGATCTCAGCCTCACAGCTGGACTGAGCAACAGACAACGAGCGAGTGGATCTCAAAGAGATAGCACCCGAACCAAGGCTAAAATAGTAGCCCTGCGACGACCTGAGTGTCTCAGAGTCGAATGCCGAAGAACCGTCTATGTGCCTAGTGAGGACCACTGGTCTGGGTCCTCCTAGCACTAACCCCATGCCTGATGTACTTGCTAGATATCGCAAAACCCTCTTAGCGGCCGACCAGTGCTGTGGTCGGTGTCTGCCAGTGGCCACAAAGCGAGCCAGGATGCTGAGAGGGTATGCGAGATCTGTGCGAGTGCAAGTCATCAGGTACATGAGGCAACCCACCAGCTCTGCGTAGGGGCCGCTGGGCTCTACTGGCTCCTCAGGAACGGGAGCGGAGAGCCCATGGTCTACAGGAAGAGGTGTGGGCTATGCGGAGGAGAACTGAAGACTGCACCTCTGAAGGACCTGACGCACCAAGTGTGACTGTGTCAGAGTGATGGTGCGTGCTACTCTGTCCCTAGAGATCTGCAGACCAAGATAATGACGCAGCTCTCCAAGGTCAGTGCAGGTGTGTCTCTTCAGCAGCTCGGCCTTCACGGAGGCCAGTGCGTCCCTGTCAGTAGTAGCGAAGACCAGGTCGTCTACGTAGACAAGGATGTAGAACGGAGTCTGGCCGGAACGCACAAACAACGAGGGGTCAGCAGGGGATGGAAGGAACTGCAGGTCTGCTAGCGTGGCACGCAGCGTGTCGTGCCACTCGCGGAGAGCCTGGCGCAGGCTGTAGACCGGGCGCCTGAGAAGCCACTGGGTCCCAGGGGGGGAAGGTACCAGTGAAGCCCTGTGGTCGGCGCAGGTAGACCTGCTTGTGTAGGCTGCCCTGAAGAAAGGCAGTAGAGAAGTCGAGGGAGTGAAGCTCGTAGTCGCGCTGTGCTGCTACGTATAGCAGCGCCCGAAGAGTGGTCATCTTCGGGGTCGGGGCGAAGGTCTGGAAGACGTCAACCCCCTCGCGCTGGCTGAAGCCTTTGGCCACGTAGCGCGCCTTGAAGACAGGTGGCTCTCCAGGGGGGCGCTTCACCTTGAAGAGCCACCGATCATCGACTACGTTCACCCCAGGGGGGGGAGCTGCGTCGACGTAAGTGCCGGTGGACCTCCAAGATGCCATCTCCTACTCCATGGCAGCTATCCACTGAGAGGCCCAAGGTCTCGAGGTGGCCTCAGCGTAAGTGCGAGGGGTCGGGATGTCGAAGGCGTCTGGGTCACCCTCTGGGACTAATAGCATGGAGCAAAGATGGGGAGCGGCCTCGGAAAGGAAAGCAAGCTCGTACTGCCGGTCCTCTAGAACGTCACTGCCAAGGGCAGGTGCACCCCCGACGGACAGAGGACGGGCAGGGTGAGAGACCAGAGCAGTAGCGTAGTCAAGGCAGCGAGTAGAGGCGAAGTCAGCAACTATTGCGACAAGCACGTCAAGGCGCCAGATAGGAATAGACGGGTCTGTAACAAGAGAGGCAAGAACCCAAGGGACAAGGGGACGAGCGGCACGGAGGTAGTCAGACACCGGGGGAGGTGCAACAACAAGCGACGAGGGAGGAGGCCACGGGAGGAGGGGAGGACGAGACGAGTGGGAACGGAGCAACATAGGGTGGGAGCACAGGACAAGAGAGACGGGACGAGCACGGGAGGGACGGCGAGACCAAACGTGGGACGGAGGTGTAGGGTCAGGAGGCAGCGGAGGGGACACAAAAGGGGAACGAGGAGGAAGACGGGCCGGAGACGAGTCCTGCGGTGGGAACACAGGGTCGCAGACAGGAAGGTGAGAAGGTGGTGGGGGAGACACTGGCGAGCGGTTGGGGGAGGGAAGGCTGAGCAGACGAAGAGCGGAGACCGGCGGCGACGGCTGCGGCGGCTGCTGCGGCGGCTGGTGCTCGACCCGCGGACCGGCAGGGGCACGACGGCCGCGGGGAGAACACTCAACAGCAGCACCCCCAGAACCAACACCCCCAGAGCGAGAACCCCCTCCAGTACCGGCGGCACCCCCAGGCCCGCCGGGACAGACCATGCCAGGGGCCGCAGGACAAACACCCTCCTAAACGCCAGCACCCCCAGAGGCCAAGAGCAGGAGCGGCGCGACGGCGGTGGCGGCTGCGACGGCGGTGGCGGCTGCAACGGCGGTGGCGGCGGATGTGGCGGCGGCGGCTGCGACAGCGGAGGCGGAGACACCGCGGAAGAGGGACGCGGCAAGGATGGGCCGGGGGTACCACCATAGTCAGTAGACTCCCCAACGGGGACAACCGACGGGAGGGGAGTGACATGGGAGACACCAGACGGGGCAGGACGAGGCGGGAGGGGAGCAGGGGCTACCGGGGGAGAGGGAGCCAGGAACAAGGCGGGGGGAACCGGGAGACCTCATTGACGGAAGCGACAGTAGAAAGAGACAGACTCGTCAAAGGTGACGTCATGAGAGGGGACAGTGCAGGCAGTGAGCTTGTCCGTGCCGGAGGCACGAATTTGTCAACTAATATTCTTAAGAATAATTAGTATTTGTAATTTTATATATCTTCTAATATACGCCTGTCCGAAGGAATGCAGACGCGTCACCACGGGACCCGGTCCAAAGGACGGTCGGTGAAACCCGCGGCCGCTGGGAGTGTGGCCACAAGTTAAGCTGGTGAGCAGCATAGCGGACAGCGAACGGCCACAGAAAATTGGGGGGCATCGGCATGAATCATGGAGGTACGAGCAACCTCCATGACCAACCCGATGCGGCGCTCAGCAACCCCATTCTGCTGTGTCGAGTCCGGCAAGGTGTACGACTGGGTGATGCCCTCCACACGACAGAACTGTCCAAGCCGACCAGAGGTGAACTCGCCGCCACGGTCAGAGTGGAGACACAGCACGGGGAGACCGCGGTGAAGACGCGCAGCCACAACCCACGGGATAAGAACGTCGGGCACGTCGGCCTTCCGCTCCAGGGGAAACACCGTGGTGTAGCGCGTGTAGTCGTCTACGAGCACAAGAAAGTAGCGCTCACCGCGCGGTCCGGGGACGGGGACTGGGCCCCAAACGTCCAGGTGCAGGGTCTGAAGGGGAGCAGTAGCACGGCGAAGCGAGGAGGAGTGAGGGGCACGGCGGAGCCGGCCCTCGACACAAGGCGTGCACGGTGGCGTAGTCGTAGGGGGAAGTGCGGGGAGCGACTTGCGGAGGCCTAAGACAAGACCGTATTTAGACATGTGACGTAGGCCCGGGAGAGCAGGGTTGACCTAAGCGGTGGTGCCACAGAAGGGATGTGTGTGTGAGGGACCGACACGAGCAGGCTGCACCTACCTGGAAGGACGCACCAACTGGGGGGGAAGCGGTGTCGAGGGTAAACAGACCGGACACTGGGTCTCGGGGGAACGTCGCAAAGGGGGAACCTCAGACTGCCTCGGTATTGATAGCGAACCGCTCGTGCCCAGGGAACGTAGTGGTGACGCCGAGGTCTTGAAGACGGCCGACACCAACCAGGTTCATGGAGAACGAGGGAACGTGGAGGCTTGTAAGAGAGCCCGAGGGAACGGCTGGACTGGGAAGGGAAGTGGAACTGCGAGCGACGACTAGACCCGCGGAGGGGTCAGCGAGAGCGACAACAGCAGCAGCAAGCGGCGTGAGCGTGGAGCGGTCGCGGAAGAAACAGGCAGAAGCACCGGAGTCGAGAGTGAAGGACAGCGAGGCATTAGGGGAGGCCGGGAACGGAGCCGGTGCAGAAACTAGGCTAGGCAAACTAGGCAGTCCTACGCCTGACGCAGCAGTGGAGGCTAAGCTACACAAGGGGGCTACGCCTAAACTAGAGTACACATGGTAATAAGATCCAGCAACACTAGAAGCGTCAGCATACAAGGCATGCAAAGCAGCACCTATCTGATCCATATCTAAATCAAAGATCGGCACGCCCTGGCAAAGCAGGCTGTGCCAGTCAGGGAGGTCCGATGCCGGGCCAAAGTTACGACGAAAGAGATCGTCGAGGCGGCGGAAAGAGCGGGCGGTCGGGTGCGGGCGGCGGCACAGAGTGCCGCGGAGAGGCCCAGTCTGAAGCTGGTACTGGCAGGTCACAGCACTCGAGTTGCCGGTAGACGCCAAGCTGCGCGGGCCGCCACCACGGCCACCACCTACGGAGGTGTCGGGCCAACCCGGGGTGAGGCGAGCCCACGGCTGGGGCTGGGACAGCTGCTGCGATGACTGCGACTGCTGCGATGGCTGCTGCGGCTGCTCCTGCTGCTGGGGCGACTGCTGCTGCTCTTGACTAGCTGAGGCAGTCGCCTCAGTAGAACCAGTGTCCCTGGTACCACCACTAGTACAACCAGCTCCACCACCACGCCCTCCCTGGCGGCCACAACCGGCTAGGTGTACCACAGCTGCAGTCTCGGTCAGAGGGGTCGTAGTGGCGACCGCAGCCGGGAGGGGGCACAGCCATGAAAGATAGAGACTGCCGGCGTACCGCTCGATTGAATGATAGTGCGCTGCCGAGTCTCGATCTCGGTCAGGGCGGTGCCAAAGGCTGGCAGGGTGAGATCACCCGGGCGCTGGCTAAGGATGTGGTCTCGTGCACTAGCAAGGCGGTCAGGCAGACGCATGGCGATAAAGTAGAGGGTCATGCAGAAGGGGGGAGGGAGCGCTGTGAGCAGTGCTAGCAGTGCGGTAGCGAGACTCTAGGGCTCGCAGGTGAGTGGCAAGGTCAGCAACAGTAGGGAAGGAAGCAAGGTCTGGGAAAAGCATAGGGAAGAGCAGGCGGCCTGCAGTAGCGGAGGCAGGCGTGGAATAGTGAGCAACAACAGCTTCTAAGTAAGCCTTGGCTGTATCAACTGTAGCAAAACACGAACGCTCAGACAGAGGGAGGGCGTGATTGATAGCGACCTAAGCAACTGCATCGCGAGAGTCCCAGACGGCACAGGCAAGTGCAGCGGCTGAGAAAGTCTCACGCTCAGCAGAGGTGGGGTCAGCAGGGAGGGGAGCAGGCGCAGGGGGGCGGGGGAGCAAGCCATCAATATGGAGAACCAAGGAGTGCCCATCCTGGCGCTGACCTGTGAGTTCACGGCGGAGATCGGACAGCCAGGTGGCGAAGTCAACCGCATGGCCCTCAGCGTCCAGGCTGAGTACGAAGTCAACCATCGTGCAGGGTCAGCGACACAGGGACACATCGGCACAGCTCCACACGACACAGCGGCACAGGGAGATAGCAGCACAGCTCCAGGGGGACGTCTGCAGGACGCTCCAGCGCTGGCAAGCAGAAGACACAAGGCCAGAGACCCGAGGAACCGTGCCGAGCCAAAGACACGGAGCCGTAGGAGCCGGGCAGGCACTGGGAGCTGCGGGCCGCAGGAGCCGGGCAGGCGTATTGGGGCCGGGCAGGCGCTGGGTGGGGCCGGGCGGGCGCAACAGGCCGGGCGGGCCGGGCGCTGTGGAGGGGCCGGGCGGGTGGTAGAGGGGGCCAGGCGGGCGCTAGGAGGGGCCGGCTAGGAGCGGCGCGAACGACCAGGGGGCCGGCTAGGAGCGGGCGCGATGGCCAGGGGGCCGGCTAGGAGTGGGTGCGAACGGTCAGAGGGCCGGTTAGGGGCGGACGCAATTGCCAGGGGGCCAGCTAGGGGCGGGCGCGACGGCTAGGGAGCCAGCTAAGGGTGGGCGCGACGGCTAGGGGGCCAGCTAAGGGTGGGCGCGACGGCCAGGGGGCCGTCTAGGGGCGGACGCGACGGCCAGAGGGCCGGCTAGGGGCGGACGCGACGGCCAAGGGGCCAGCTAGGGGCGGGCGCGACGGCCATGGGGCCAGCTAGGGGCGGGCGCGACGGCCAGGGGGCCGGCTAGGGGCGGACGGGAGGGTCTGGGGGGAGGGGCCAAGCTAGGGACGGGTCACGAGGGCAGCTAGGGCCTAGGGCGGAAGCGTGGGCAGGTGAGAGGAACCGAACCTACTCATGATACCATGTTAGAAAGAGAGAATGAATGGACTAGTGTGAGAAACCTAGAACATGTACCTGTTGGGGATGTACTCACTAGAAGCACACACCTAGGCTAGCCTATAACTTCTACATACAGCATATGTATAAGTTGACAGCCATATCCCCGCCGTATTCATGCGGACCGACGAGCTGGCCCACGTCACATGATGCTTGTCTCGCCCTTGCTGGCAGATTCCATGATCCCGATTGGACACATGTTTTCCTCGCGCCTCCCTTTTTCAAAGCCCTCTCTAGCCCCACTCCCCCACTTTAGCCTCTCTCACAGCATTCGCGTATCTTTGTTCCTCCCGTTAGCCTTTCTTTCAGCAAACGCCCTCTCTCATTACCAGGGTCCGCCATGCCTAGGGCGGTTGATCCCGATGACGTCGTCAGTGGTGGGAAGAATCCAGGCCCCTGGCGCTCGCTAAGTGCCATGCCCTAACAACCCTCCTAGCATACTAGCAGAACATCCCACACCACATCATATGCTACAAGTGGCCGCCATTTCCGCCACTGCTGCTGCTACTACGAGTGACACCAATTCCGTTGGCTGCTGCCGCCCATGGGACGATCGCCGCTGCTATTGCTGTGCATAGTGGGATCGTAGCTGCTGTTGCTAAGTGACGGAATTTCTGCGTAGACTGCTGTTGTTAGTTGCGAGTGCCACAATTTTCACTCATGTTGCTACATGTGACGAGATGAGATTGCTGTCATTGCTAACGCAACCAGTGACACGATTGTTGCTCACGTTGCTTATGTGCGTGTGACAGGATCGCCACCACCGCTGTTGCTGCTGTGGGTAACGAGTTCCGGCTGCTTGCTGCGGCGGCAGTGCAGGGTGAGATTGCATCAATTGCTACTACAGGTGACATTTCTGCAGCTGCCGCAGTTACGAATGTCAAAAAAAATAATTGCCTGCTACTACTATTGTGTATGGCATAATGCTGATGATGCTGATGAGTGAATGAAGGAATACAATACTATATTTTATTGCAACAGCACCTGGCCCCCTAGATCCACGGTCTCTAATAACACACACTATTAAGAGGGTGAAATAAAAGCACCCTGACTTGTCAGAGTAAAAAACTCCAAAACATAGGGTTACCCTGATGCCTCAGGGTAAATGTGGAGGACCACTCTGGTTTCCAAAGTGGTGGGGAAAGTAACTTCCAGATTTCAGAGTAGTGAAAATCCAAAGATCATCACTGGTTCGGTGAGCCGAGCCAACATTCCCAGCCCGAACCGAACCGAACCGAACTGGCTGGCTGCCACCACCCCAAGCCCAGGACGTTCGTCAGCTTGAAGCCAAAGCAGTGCCATCCAAGCTCGAACTGGCTGACATCTAGTGGACGCTAGTTCACCGTGGACGCTGGCGTGACGACTCTCTGTTAAACAAAGCTAGCTAGGAAGAGGAGCCATGGAATGGCGTGAGGTTTTAGGTGGGAGAGGAAAATATCGAGAGAGAAGAGAATTTGGAATAGAAGAGAGACGGATACAAGAAGGGGGGTTGTACCCTTAACAGTAGGATCCAGTAACACCTACCAAACCTACAATTATATATATCAAATATATAATTTAACACTCTCGCCGTGCCATTCATCCAAACCCTTGCCGGCCCAAGCCGGCCTCGCTACTTAGGGCGTGTATCCTACGGTTTCGGAACCAAGTTCCTTCCGTAGGCAAAAACGGTAACAAGTTTCGACATTACTCGCTTATTTTTCGTCAACGGCCTCGCGAAGGATTCACGAGTTCCGGAACTCGAGGTTCTACACCTGTCCGGACGCTAGTTTCGAACGGTCGTCCAGAGGACCGTTTGAAACTCTCCCGCCAGTTTTGAACAAAAAGCCCATGGTACTCCCGCTAAAAGAAAGAAACATCACGACGATGCCGTTACGCCACATGCCAAACTGACCATTCGCAAGGCATGAAAGTGGCATTGGCCAAATTGCTATTGTTTGTCATTTGATGCGAAGTCGTTGTTTTCGTCATTTCACGGGGGTGGGCTTCGCTTTTCGTTCAAGCGTTTGAGCGTTGGAACTTCGAGTTTCGGAACTCGGGGTTCCACGCGCAAACGGAACTGGCATATAACAGTAACGGAACCCAGTTCTGGAATTGGGCCCACGAAACCCTAGGCCAACGCCCTTATGCCGGGAGCTGGTTCATGACTCCCGCCATGCTCCTGGGGAGACTGGTGCGTGCAGATCACAGGCTTGCTTGATTCCTGATCGGTCAGACGTTCCCTATGAAGTGAGACGAGCTAATAATTTATTGGTCTGTCTCAAGTAGCGATATTAACTCGTCTCAAGCTCTTTCGAGCGCATTGCGTGCAGCTTAGAGGCATGTCATTCGAGGTTAGGTTTCGAATTCCTGCGGTTCTCGTTCACCAGGAATCATGCGAGCAGGTGAACGATGAGACGACGGGACCCTCTAGCACTGGCAATGCTCCCACCGATTCCGGTGATAACTGTTGGAGGAAGGAATGCCTCATGGCTGACGGTGGGGCTGCTGAGATTGACCTATGCTAGTGCTAGCACGGCTCAGGAGGAATTGTGGGGAACGAGGAGTTTGAGAGGGAAGAAATATGCCGAAGAACAGGTCGCTGAAGTTCTGGATTAGAGTTGGCTTGGGTTGGGTTGCGATCAACCCAAGCTTGACACTTGGCAGCATGGGATCCAACCGGACTGAAGTTGGTTTGTTGGCGAAAGTTTGTAACATTCGCCAACACATGGAAATTCATCGCACACCGATTTTCTACAGGTGACTCCAATTGACTCGGGAATTTCAGCCGGTTTTCAAGAGCCAGACTACCGACCGGGAAAATGTGTGAAGTCTGAATTTAGTCCCGAATCGTGAGAGATTCGGGATAACATTTTCTGCTGTATGTTTGTGATTAAATACCAGAGAGGAATCCAGAGAAGACTCCAATTCGATATCCTTGTACCCAGCTTTGCTATTATGAGCATTTCTCTCTGAATTCTTGCTCAAACTCTGAGATTCAAGTTGCTCTGGAATCGCCACTCCAAGTCCGATCTATTGATTCTAGTTTCAGCTCTTAGTGTGCTGTCTTGCATTGACAGTGTCACTCTGACAGAGGCTGATTCTTTCATGGTATCAGAGCCTGGTTAAGCGCATCACGCTCCCATGGCCCCACCCGTAGGGATGACGTCTGAAGGCGGTAGCTCTAGTGGCGCTGTTGAGGAAGTTGTAGGTGCATTGTATGCTCTTCCCACCACGATGACCGTGCTGGACTTGTCGGCCGTGCCCGTGTTCACGGGGCAAAATTTATCCGCGTGAAAGTTCAAGTTCAAGGTGCTCATGATGGAGCGCGAAATTTGGGGACTTTTTGACAGGACGGAGCAGAAGCCGACGAGTGGTGCAGATGCGGATGCGGCTGCATGGAAGAAGTGCAATCGCAAGGCCTTTGCAACCTTGACGGCCAAGCTCGGTATCAAGCTCATCGGCTTGGTGCGCCCCTTCATCGACGAGGATGGGTCGGCGTGTGCCGCATAGCAACGCTTGGAGGAAGTTCACGTGAGCAAACCTCTTCACGGCAAGCTGCAGGCTCGCTACGCGTTCTTCACGGCACGTTGGAAGGAGGGTGAGTCCATGTGCGACTACACCAACTGCGTGCAAGAACTCGGCGAAACGATGGCAGAATCCAAGGCGGCCGTCGATGAAAAAGACTAGATCATGACCCGCTTGGGAGGGCTGCCGAAGGAGTACGCGACACTCATCACGATCCTCGACGGGACTCAAGACTCGTGGACCAAGGAGGGAGTTTTCACTCGCCTCTTCAACAAGGAGACACGGCTTGCGCAATTCAGCGCGAACGACACGGGCACCATGTTGTTCGGAGGTTCACATCACGACAAGAAGACATCGGGGTGGAACAAGGGATCAGTGAAGCGCTCCTCGGGAGTTCGCAACTCCGGCGGCAAAGGCAAAGAGAAATGTGGCGATGGTGAATTTCACTATTGCGGCAAGCGCGGCCACTTTTGGCGCCATTGCCGTACGCGCCCGAAGGATTGGACACCCTCCAAGATGGGCAACAACGGGGGCGACGCTCATGCTACTACCTGCAAAGGGAGCGAGGCCGGCGAGTCGCTAGTCCTAATGGCCAGCCATGGGACGAAGGAAGGTGGAGCTGATTGGTTCCTTGATACCGGAGCCACTCAACACATGATACATTCTGCGAGCTTCCTTGATGGCATCGGCGAAGCAAATGCGGTGAAGCGGGTCACGTTTGGCAACAACGAGTTTCTTCCGGTTGCGGGTGTTGGAACGGCTCATATCGTTGTCGATTCGGGTCCGATCAACATCACCAACGTGTTGCATGTCCCGGGGCTGACGGTGAACCTTATTTCTGTATTGCAATTGGCGAAGAAAGGGGTTACCTTCAACATCGACGCCGCTGCCATGACGTTGTCACACAATGGATTGCCCTTCGCTAAGGGGTTTCTTGATGGGGAGCTGTACTGGCTGCGTACCTACTCTCACTCAGCATCGGTTAACATCGCTCAACATGCCAAAATGCCTCTCAAGGTGTGGCACAACCGCTTGGGTCATGCCAACCTCGAGAAGATCAAGGAAATGGCAAGCAAGGGCATGGCAAATAACTTCGATGTGGCTGTGGGGATTAGTGCGGATGAGGTGTGTGTGGCGTGCGTTGAAGGCAAACTGGCACGTAAGCTGTTTGCTGCCCGATTGTCACCTATCGCCACCGAACCACTCGCGCTCGTGCACATGGACGTGTGCGGGCCAATGCCGATCACCTCAAAAGGGGGAGCTCGCTACCTGCTGGTAATGCTTGATGATGCCACCCGTATGACTTGGACATGGCCTCTCAAGTCGAAGGTGGATGTGAAGACAATTATCAAGCAATGGGGATTGCGCATGCGTACCAAATTTGGGAAGCTGTTGCGGCAGATTCGCAGCGATGGTGGGGGTAATTTCGTGAATGACGATCTCAAGGAATGGATGGCTAAGGAAGGCATTCATCATGAGGTCTCCACACCTTACTCCCCCCAACAGAATGGCGCTGTAGAAGGCTGAACTGCACGATCATGGAATCCACCCTCGCTCTTCTTCACCATGCCAAGGCCGGAAGGGAATGGTGGGGCGAGGTGAGCGCATTGGCGACATGGATCCACAATCAAATCCCTACCAAGGCGCTGCCCAACACCACCCCATTCGAGGCTTGGACCGGAGGCAAGCCTTCCCTCTCCCTTCTACGCACCTTTGGGTGCGTGCGCTACTATCACGTACCGGCACCGATCCGTAACACGTTGCAGCCGAAAACGCGGGAGGCCATCTTCCTCAGAGTTGCAGCAAACGAGCATGCATGGCACGTGTGGGATATAGCGGAGCAGTGGGTCATCGTGTCCCGTCACGTCGCCTTCATGGACGACCGGTTCCCGGCGATGGAACGGGCCACTCGGGTGGTGACATTCGTCTTGCCACCCGACCATGAGGAGAACTCTGTTCCCCCGCCCGTGGGAGGGGGAGCAACGGATGAGGCTGAGAATGGAGAAGTAGTGAGAGGCTCCAACGTGGGAGAGGTGCAACCTTTGGTGCCCAATGCTGCACCACCCTCAACTTCTGCCCAACCTCCTCCTTTGGCCCTTACCCGTGAACGCCGAACGCCGCATCCGCAACCACGCTTCACCGACTATGTGATGGTCGCGGATGGGGAAACCGAAGGAGAGGAGACCATGAGCTACTGTTTTGCAATCACTAACGAGGAGGACCCTAAGACCTATGATGAAGCTATGAAGGCTCCTGGTGCGGCCCGGTGGAAGCACACCATGGATGAGGAGCTCACGTCACTTCTGAAAAATGACGTCTATGAGCTTGTTGTGCCACCGAGTGGCGCATACCTCGTGGGATCCAAGTGGGTGCTGTGGCGCAAGTACGGTCCCACCGGCATGCTTGATCGCTACAAAGGTCACCTCGTAGCTCAAGGGTTCACCCAGCGGGAGGGGGATCACTATCGTGACACCTTTGCACCGGTTGCTAAGAGTGCCACACTTCGTCTTCTCCTCACCATCGCTGCGGGCTTGAACCTTGAGGTGGACCAACTCGATGTGATCACGGCATTTCTCTGCAGCATTCTTCTTGAGAAAGTGTACAAGCTGCAGCCTCCGGGCTTTGACGACGGCACCGGGCGCGTATGGAAGCTGAAATGTACGTTGTACGGGCTCAAGCAGAGCTCTCAAGGGTGGTACACGCGCATCGACGAGTTCCTTTTGAGTCACGGGTTCGCTCGTAGCAACGGCGACGCCGCCTTGTACGTGTTGAACAGTTAGGGGGAGCAGTTGGTGATATTACTCTACGTCGATGACCTTCTTCTTGTGTCGGACTCGAAAATGCTGATTCGCTCGGTGAAGGAGCGGCTCGGTGCTGAGTTTGCAATGAGGGGCCTTGGAGAACTCACCTACTACCTCGGCATGCACGTCGATAGGGACCGCACCGATGGCATTCTCCACTTGCACCAACGGAAGTCCTTGACTTCCGTCGTCGATTGGTTCGACATGGGCAGCAGCAAACCAATGGGAACTCCATTGCCCACTGGTTTCTCCACTCTCCTAACCGATGAGGACTCAACGTCAGCAAAGAGGAAGGGAAAAGCTACCACTCCCTCATGGGATCGCTCATGTACGCGGCGGTCTCTACACGACCCGACCTTTCCTTTGCAGCTGGGGTCTTGGGAAGTGCGGTAACCAGCCCTCATGTGGAGCACCTACGCGCAGGAGCTTGCATGTTGCATTACCTCCAAGGAACTCCAACCAAGGGGCTCCTATTTCAGAGGGGACCCATTGAGCTCAAAGGCTATACCGACGCGGATTGGGCAGGGGATCCGGTTACCTGTAAGAGCACTTCCAGTTACATCTTCACCTTGCTTGGGGCAGCCATTAGTTGGCAAGCAAGAAGCAGGGAATGGTGGCACTCAGCTCTACCGAAGCTGAGTATGTTGCTCTTTCTCAAGGGGCAGCAGAGGCCATTTGGCTGCGATGCTTGCTAGCAGAACTTGGTCATCTACAAACCAGCCCCACTCCTTTGTTCGTGGACAACCAAGTGGCGATTCATCTTGCCCACAACGTTGTGCTCCATGGTCGAACAAAGCACATCGAGGTCAAGCACCATTTCATTCGCCAAGCTGTGGAAGAGGGCGAGGTTGAGCTGCGGTACATCAAGACTACTGCTCAGCCTGCTGATTTCCTCACCAAACCCCTACCCAAGGATTCATTCCATGCATGCTGTGAGCGCATTGGGATACATGAGTAGCCATGGGTGCAAGGGGGAGTGTTGGAGGAAGGAATGCCCCGTGGCTGACGGTGGGGCTGCTGAGATTGACCTATGCTAGTGCTAGCACGGCTCAGGAGGAATTGTGGGGAACGAGGAGTTCAAGAGGGAAGAAATATGCCGAAGAACAGGTCGCTGAAGTTCTGGATCAGAGTTGGCTTGGGTTGGGTTGCGATCAACCCAAGCTTGACACTTGGCAGCATGGGATCCAACCGGACTGAAGTTGGTTTGTTGGCGAAAGTTTGTAACATTCGCCAACACATGGAAATTCATCGCACACCGATTTTCTACAGGTGACTCCAATTGACTCGGGAATTTCAGCCGGTTTTCAAGAGCCAGACTACCGACCGGGAAAATGTGTGAAGTCTGAATTTAGTCCCGAATCGTGAGAGATTCGGGATAACATTTTCTGCTGTATGTTTGTGATTAAATACCAGAGAGGAATCCAGAGAAGACTCCAATTCGATATCCTTGTACCCAGCTTTGCTATTATGAGCATTTCTCTCTGAATTCTTGCTCAAACTCTGAGATTCAAGTTGCTCTGGAATCGCCACTCCAAGTCCGATCTATTGATTCTAGTTTCAGCTCTTAGTGTGCTGTCTTGCATTGACAGCGTCACTCTGACAGAGGCTGATTCTTTCGATAACCGCTGTGAGAGGAAGCCATCCGTGCCATCAGTAGCATCCCACGTGGACATCCCCATCGCCGTTGCTCCAACGGAGCCTCTCCGGTCGGTCTTCAGGCGGCTGTTCGAGTCTCATCTGCCCTCCTGCTGCCTGCCGGGCGACACACGCCAGCAGCAGCCGGGAGTGGAGGGCAGCAAGGACGAGGCAGGAGTGGCTTGGCTGGTGGGATCCAGCAGGTGCGATTCATGGCTGTCAGGCAGGTCGTGTACCTCTCGCCTGAATTAACCGTCGAGCGAGCCAATCTTAAATTGGGTACAATTGTCAAGGTGCTTCCTGTGAAGGCAGAGGGTGGAGGAGGACTGGGCCCTGCTGCTGCTGCCGCCGCTGCTGCTACTCCTATTGCGGCTGCTTTTTTTATTCTCCTCCTGATGCTGCTACCCCTGCTGCTGCTGCTATTGCTGCGCCACTTACTGCTGCTACTCCTGATGCTACTGCTCCTATCGTTGCTGCTGCTATTGCTTCCTCTGTTATTGCTGCTGCGCCTCTTGCTGCTGCTTCTGCACCTGCTGCTGTTGTGGCTCTGGCCGCTCCACCGGCTGCTGCCACCACCTACTGCATCGACTTCAGCAAGTGGGACCATCTTGGTTGCAGCAGCAGCGATGAAGAGGAAGAGGACCGGAGGGCAGAAAGGGCCGCAAACCCTAGTAGCGGAGGAAAGCAAAAGGCTCAGGCTACTGGCACTGCTTCTGCTGCTGCGTAACATCAACTACAGTAAGTGGGACCACCTGGATTGCAGCAGCAGCGACGAGGAGGAGGAGGAGTCGATGAGGGGAGAGGCCGCAAAATCTTGTAGTGGAGGAAAAGGAAAGGCCCGGGCTTCTTCTGCTCCTCCTCCTCCTCCTCCTCCCCGTGCTGCTGCTGCTGCTGCTGCTGCTGCTGCTGGGAAGTGTAGCTCAAGCTCTTGCGCTCCTTCAAAAAGTGTTGAGGAGACGATGAGAGGAAGGCGCATGCGGAGCGGGTGCAGGAAAAGCAGGGGGGCAGACGGGGGGAGGGGGAACCGGGGAACCGGCGAGAGGACCGGAAGCATCAGAGAAGAAGCTTCAGCTGCTGTGTCAGGCAGATATGGTTCATTACATGGACGTGCGAAATGGGTGGGGATTCACCGAGTGCAAGTGTTGCTTTGACAGGGCTGTCAGCTACCGAGCCCTGCGCACCCTTAACATCGCCAACCTCCAGGACATCAAACACCAGCTGCTCCAGATGCAGGGTGACTCCGTGCCTGTGGTAGCAGCACCCAACCGGGAGACGAGAGCCATTGTGGGATAACCCTTTGCGGTGCCGGTGCCGCCGCACGTGCTGGGAGATTTCAAGGGGGCGACGTCGTATGATTACTATTTCTGGAAGTGCAGGAGGATGTCGGTCTTCTGTGCAGAGGCGATGGCGCTGGAGTGGTTTGCTGAGCCACGTGTGGGCGTGCTCATGGACGTGGGCAGGATTAGATCATGCCTGCCTGCTATCATGGCCGCTACAGCTGATGTTACTGCTGCTGCTTCTGCTGCTGCCGCTACTGCCTGTTCTTCAGCGTGGTCATGCTGCTGGCGCTGCAGCGGCTGCTGAGCTGCCTACCACCGCGCTCTCAGCTTCATCACCTTCCTCGTGCTTGCAGTGCAGTCGTCCCGCTTCGTCACTCTCTGGCGCGCTCACATGGACTCGTATCTCGCTGCCTACACATGCATACTGGCCGCCATGGGGGCAGGCCGGCTGTGTAGTGAGCAGGACGTGTTGGCCACTGTCCTGGTGGTGGTGCTGGGGCTGAAGGAGACAGGGGACCTGAGGGAAGGGTTTGGGTTCTATATGCACAATCTGCTGTCAGGTGGGGTGGAGAAGGCGCACGGGGAGAAGAAGGGGAAGGGGAAGGAGGGGGTGGGGAAGAAGAAGAAGAAGGGGGGAGGGGGTGGGGCGGGGCGAATGGGGGGTGCAGGGGGGATGCGGCAGGTGGGGAGTGGTGGTGGAACGGGGGTTGCTGGGGGGATGCGGCACAAGGAAGCGGCTATGGTGAGGATGGAGGCCGGTGGAGTGAGCTTGGGGCCAGAGGCAGTGAGGCGCATGATAGGGGCAGACGCACCATTGCACTTCCGCATGATGGGCCCTGGTGGGGACAGGAAAATGGAAGAGGCGTTGCAGGCGCATTTGATGAGCTTGCTCCCTGAGACAGCCAGTGGGGGGATTGCAAGAGAGGGGGGCCAAGGAGGAGAGGGAGAAGGAGCGGAGTGGGGACTGGATGGGGGTGCAAGCGGTGGCGGTGGCGGCAGGGATGCCAAGTGGAGGGAGCATCTGAAGGGGCCTGTATGGGAGAGGTATGTGGATGGCATGGCTAGGATTCTGGAGCACAGAGGAGGGGAAGGGAGGGAGTTCAGGTGCAACCATTGCAGTGAGGGCAGTAGCAGCCGTGGAAGCAGCAGGGATAGCAGCAGCAGCAGCAGGGAACAAGGAAGGGGCCTGCCCAAGGGCATGTATTTGAGTGGCATGGGTGCCACTGACATCGCCCTTTCTGTAGCCACTGTCTTGTCCAGGCCAGAGCATCGGAGGGCGGGGCTATTGATTGTCGATTGCGACAATGCATGCAAGACGAGGGTGGAGGAAGTTGCCATAGAGGAGGCCAGGGAAAGGCTGGCAAGTGAGGTGAGAGCGGGAGAAGAAGGAGGAGTGGGTGGGGGAGTGGGTGCTGCATCCACCATAGCCACAGCAGCAGCAGCAGCATTGCCACAAGCAGCGGCACCTTTCGGCACTGCTGTCGTGCCAGCAGCAGCAGTGCCTCAAACCACTGCTTCTTCCCTTGTCGGCGATTCTACTGCTGGGAGTGGTCCTGCTGCTCTCAGTGCGTCTGCTGCCATTTCCCGTCCTGACCTTTTGCCCGTTAACTCATATGCTGTTGTTTCGCTGCTAACGTTTCAGGCTGCTCGAGTTCTGCAGTGGGCCTGAGTGTACAGCTCAGATTTCATCTCACCAGAAAATGCTTCAAGGACAACCCACAGGGCAGGGTCCTGCCGAAGCGCCACCCGCTTCGGGGCCTTCTGAGCTTGCTGGTCAGGCTTGGCGCAATCCCCAAGCCTCTGGAGGGAGGCACGTTCCCCATGGAGTGGGATGAGTGGCCGGAGGGCGATGAATCTGCTTTGAAGTTTCCCGACAATCCGAGGGCACGATGTTTTGGGCTGGGGATTGTGGAGGGGAGTGGGAGGGCAGAGGAGGGCGGGCCAAGTCATTGGGAGAAGCCAATTGAGCTGTTGACAGACACGCCGACAGCTGCACCAGCGACAACCGCTGCAGCATCATGGGGTGGCGGGAAGCAGCCCATGGTTCGCTGCAGGGCTTATGTGGACTTCCAGGTGGACGTTGCTGCACACATGGTAGAGGCTCCCGCGTGCAAGCACTGCGATGCATGCCTCTTTGTATTCAACTTCCATGTCCCCTTCCTATCAGTCGTAGCCAATTTCGCCTACCGCTCCGCTTCTGTCCTCCTCACCCGCTTGTCTCTGCGTTCCCTCCTGGCACGCCTGAGTTTAGCAAGCTCGTGCCCCTGCTGCAGCTTCCCTCCTTCCCTACGCACACGCCCAGGTTTGTTCAGCTGCCCGTGGTGCGCGACCGAGCAGAAGAGCTGCCCCTGCTGTTCCTGCTGCAAGTGGCTGTTGTCAAACATATTTGTATATGTTATAATAGGCTAGATAGGTGCATGCTCTTAAAGGGTACAACACTTGCACAAAATCAACCTGTATGTCACATTCTAGTCAACTTTTTACTCTGAGAAGGTATCACGCGCTAGGTTAGGTCCTCCCAGCCCACCCACGGTTCCGCTCTCGTCCTAGCCCTAGCCGGCCGCTCCTAGCCGCCCCTTAGCGCCCCGTCGGCCCCGTGTGCCCCACAGGCCCCGTTAGCCCCGTAGGCCCGTTAGCGCCCCGTCGGCCCCGTGCGCCCTCACGGCCTTGTTCACACCCCGTCGGCCCCGTTAGCGCCCTCCCTGCCCCGTTCGAGCCCCGTTGGCCGCATTAGCGCCTTCCGGCCCTGTTAGTGCCCCGCCGGCCCATTAACGCCCAGCCGGCCCGATAGCGCCCCGCCGGCCCGTTAGCGCCTTATCGGCCCCGTGCGCCCCTCTGGCACCACTTGCCCCGCCGGCCCCTTAGCGCCCCGCCGGCCCGCTCGTGCCCTCCCGGCCCCGTTAGCGCCCCGTTGGCCCTGTGCGCCCCTCTGGCCACACTCACCCCGCCGGCCCCTTAGCGCCCCGCCGGCCTGCTCGCGCCCTCCTGGCCCCGTTAGTGCCCCGCCGATCCCTTGTGCCCCTCTGGCCCAGCTCGCCCCGCCGGCCCTGCCTGCGCCCCGTCGGCCCTTGTTAGCCGGTCGGCCCGCCAGCCGCCCAGCCAGCCGGCTTTAGCTTCGCCCCCCCCCCCCCCCCCCCCCCCCCCCGCTTCCTCGGCCGCCCGCCGACCCGTTGAGCCCCAGCACCGACCCACCGGCCCTGGCTCTCGTCAGCGCCGCCCTCCCTGCCGGGTGTCTCCACCGCTCTCCGCCACTCTCCACCGCACTCCATCGCACTATACTGCACTCCACCGCACTCCACCGCACCCCACCGCACTACACCACACTCCACCCTCTCCACCGCCTCCTCCTCCTATCCTCCTCACTCTGTCAGCGGTCGTCAGCAGCTGCAGCAGTGGCCATGGCGGAGTCACAGCTCCGTCGGAAGCAGAGGGTCGGACGCTCAACTTTGAGGCGTGGCTCGTCAACCTACGGTGTCACCTTACTGGTCAGCGCCAGGACGGTCACTCCCTGGCTGTTCATGTCGATGGCCTGCTCCCCCGCCCCCCTCCCCTTGCTTCCCTCCCTGCTGCCCCCACCTCTGCTGAGCGTGAGGCCTTTTCCGCTGCTGCGCTTGAGTGTGCCGTCTGGGACTCGTGCGACGCAATCGCCCAGCTTGCTATCAGCCGTGCGCTCCCGCTGTCTGAGCGTCCTTGCTTCACCGCTGTAGCGAACGCCCAGGCCTTCCTAGATACCGTCATTGCACACTATTCCACCCCTACCACTACCTCTACTGTTCGCCTGGACCTCCCCATGCTATTCCCTGATCTTGGGTCCTTCCCCACTGTCGCCGACTTTGCCACGCACCTCCGCGCGCTTGAGACATGCTACCGCGCTGCTAGCACTGAGGCACAGTTCACTACCTTCCCGCCGCCGTTCTGCGCTACCCTTTATCTCATCGCCACGCGCCTGCCTGACCGCCTAGCCACAGCCCGCGACCACTTCCTTAGTCAGCACCCGGGTGACCTCACTCTTACCGCCTTTATCACTGTCCAGTCTGAGATAGAGACCCGCCAGCGCAGTATCGCTCAGTCCAGCAGTACTGCGGCAGTACCTAACTTTCCAACCTGTGCTCCCTCCCAGTGCACTTACTCTGACGTCTCTGTTACTATTGCTGAGACTGTTGCTGTGGCCTCTGCGCAGAAGCATCCGAGTAAGGGTCGCCGCCCCAAAAGGGGGCGTGGTGGGGGGAAGGGGGGTGGAGGTAGGGAGGGTGGCAGCGGTGAGGGCGGGGACGGTGGTTCAGACGAGGGGACTGGGGCTGGTGCCCCGGAGCAGCCACTGCAGCAGACGCAGCCTCAGCAGTAGCAGCAGCAGACTAAATAGCCGCAGCCGCCGCCGCAGTCGGCGCACAACAGCAGTCACCGTGCGGACCGCCTCCGCCGCCGCCACCGTAGCGGCACTAGGGGCGGTGGTCGTGGGGGGGGCGGGCGCAGCTCAGTGTCGTCTGGCAGCTCCAGCGCGGTCACCTACCAGTACCAGCTGCAGACCAGCCCTCGTCGCGGCACTGTCTGCCTCCGGCCTGGCCACACCGCCGACCGCTGCTACCGCTGATTGGACGACCTATTCCGCCACCGCTTCGGTCCTTCGTCAGACCCTCTGGACTGGTACGCCCTGGCGCACCATCGTGTGCCAGTCTTTGAGCTTGATATGGATTAGATTAGGAATGCGATGTCTTTCATGTATGCTGATGACTATAGTGTGATTGGATCCTATTACCCGGTATTGCCTAATGTAGGTGTGTCCACTGTGCATAGTCTAGGCTACCCTGCTGTGTAAGGCGTAGGATCCCCTGCCTTGTTTAGCCTAGGCTCCACCCTAGCCCCTCTGCCAGCAGCCGCTAGCACTTCGCTCTCCTTCACACTCGACTCCGGTGCGTCTACCTGCTTCTTCCGTGACCACACTTCCCTTACGCCGCTTGCCGCTCCTACCACCGTTGCACTTGCAGACCCCTCCTTCGGTCTGGTAGTTGCACGTAGCTCCACCACCCTCCCCTGGCCAGTGGTCCCCTCTGACACTCTTACAGGCCTGCACATCCCCTTGTTCTCTAGGTATATAGTTGGTGTCCGCTGTCTTCAGAACCACGGCGTCACCACCACGTTCCCCGGACACGAGCGGTACGCTGTCTGTACCGAGACCGCCTCAGGTGCCTCCCTTGCGACATTCCCCCAGGACCCTGTGCCGGGTCTGTTTACGCTTGACACTGCGTCTGTGAGAGTACGACCCCGTTACACCACTTGTCCCTTTTCTTATTTCCTTCCTCTTTCATTTCTCTTTTTATCCCATCCCATTTACTTTCCTATTCTCCGTTTTCCATTAACCTTAGGTTTATCCTGCTATTATAATTATATCACCGACCAGGCTTGGGATGTACTGGTGCGCTATCTGGCGTAATCCTCCCGTAATCCCTTAAAACCAATAGCCTCGCGTAGCTATACGCACGGTGATTCTATCTTCTAGAAGGGTCTATTCCCTTAGGATAAGATAAACCTGGTTACCTGATGTACTCTGGAAGTATAAAAGCCCCTTGTACTGATCGACAGTGCAACCTTTCCTCGAGTCATTCGATCCTGTCACACTTGGTAATCAGAGCTTTTCTCACTCGGCCGCGCTCAACAAAGCAGCAGCAGCGGGAAAACCTGCCTCGAAAAACCGCCGGGGGCGACCAATTCGACGCCGATTTTGGTAAGCACCAGCTCCGCGTTTTTTCCGAATCAACCCCCCCCCCCCCCCCCCGCGCGTGTTTTGAACAGGATGGCAACCCTCGACAACGCCGAGGTTACCCAGCAGCTCTTCGCGCGCATCGCAGCTCCTCTTCTTAGGAGGAAATGCGAGCGGATCGCGAAGCGTGGCGAAACGAGTTCGAGCGAGTAACTTGACTCGCCGGAGCGCAGCACGACTCAACAACGGCGATGACGGAGCAGTTGCAACAGTTTCTCGAGGCTCCGAAACCGCGCCCACCTGAGCCGTTTGATCCGAGCGATCGAAACTCCGACGTCCGCAGATGGATCGCCGGAATGGAGATCTACTTCGCAGCCGTCGGATGGAGCTCGCCAGTCTGGGACGGTCAACGCGTACGACTCGTGGCGACACTGATGCGAAGGCCGGCACTCGAGTGGATTGGCGGCAACAGCACCTTCATCCACGGCGAAGCCACGTGGCAGCAGTTCCGCACCGACCTGCTGAAACGTTTCGAGCCGATAAATTCGGGTTTCCTTGCCTGCGAAGAAATTCATCGCCATCGACAGTTCGGGAGTGAAGCGCAGTACACGCAGCAGATGGAGGAATTTTATAACCGCATTCCCGACCTGACCGAAGGGGAAAAAGTACAGTCGTACCTCGCCGGGCTGAAGACCGAAGTCAAACGACAGGTGGCAGCGTCAAACTACGCGAGCTACAGTGACGTCGTATCGGCCGCGGAGCGCTTCGACATGGTCAATGCCGGAACACGACGGACGCACGTCGGCAGTACGCGACAGGGCGACCGCTCGGCTCACCCCACGTTCGCCGACCCGATGTAAGTCGACAGGTTCAAGGGGCGGCCACATCCGAAAAACACCAACTACACGTGTGATTTTTGCAGGGTGCCGGGTCATCGAATCTTCGACTGCAACAAAATGAAAACCCTGCGCGCAGAGTATCAGGCACGCAACAGTGGCGGAATTCCTTCGGCCAATCAGACGACAAAAAACGGGAGTCGCCAGTGATTGCGGATCTAGCTGGCGAAAATAAAATGATCCGAAAGCGGCCGCGGGATTCCAAAAGAAGCCCAAGCAGCCTCGGCCAGCTGCCAGCTCAGGAGTAGATAGCAACACAAAGGTGTGTACGGAATATTGGGATGTACCCTATGACCCAATCAATGAGACTATCTTTGGGTACTCCGAGCAACGCCTGCCCCTCGTGCTCGAGGTCATCTGCAAAGGACGACGCCTCCATCACACACCGTCTGCAACAAGGCAGTAATCGATCGACTTCGGAAAGAGTACAAGCCTTCAGGATTCTCTGCAACGATGGTGGACGGCAGCAAGTTACCAGTGTACGGCGAAGCAGTGCTACACCTACAAATCGGGCCACTACGCTGGAGACCTGCACTCCCCATCACCAACATCAAAGGGCTTGACTTGATCTTCGGGCGAGACTTCCTAAAAAGATTCAACCCCGAGATCAACTGGGTGAACCGCACCGCAAGCATCTACAACAGTGGACGGAGAGTACAGCTACCCAACTGGGACGATACTGGAGATATCACAGTGGAGACACTCGCACGATTCGAGAAGGACGTAAAGCGAACCCACACCGGGTTCCTGGCGATAGCAACAGAGGTGGAGAACGACGGACAAAATACCTCGGAACCTCCGGGAAAGATCAAGGAATTATTGAAGGAGTTCCAAGACATTCTTCCTGACGATCTTCCGAACGAGCTATCGCCATACCGCACACGTCAATACGAGATCGTGGAGGAACCGGGTTCGAAGCCGACCTTCCGAGCACCATATCGGCTCAGCCCTACAGAGCTGACCGACATGAAAAAACAGATCGAGTATCTCCTAGCCAAAGGACTCATCCGACCATCCACTTCACCATACGGTGCCCCAGTACTCTTCACACCGAAACCGGACGGAAGCCTGCGCATGTGCATCGACTACCGAGCTCTTAACAAGCAGACAATCAAGAATAAATATCCGATACCGCGAATCGATGACCTGCTTGACCAGCTTCGGGGAGCTATGGTATTTTCCAAACTGGATCTGCGGTCCGGATACTGGCAGATACGGATGGCGGACAACTCTATCCACAAAACTGCTTTCCGAACTCGGTATGGATCGTACGATTATCTGGTAATGCCGTTTGGACTCACCAACGCACCGGCAACGTTCCAAGCCGAAATGAACCACATTCTACGACCACTTGTGGATGAGTGCGTGGTGGTGTACCTGGACGACATCCTCATCTAATCATGCGACATGAAGCAACACGTCGAACACCTGCGACGCGTCTTCGAGATTCTTCAACGAGAACGGTTCTACGTCAAACTGTCCAAGAGCGAATTCGCCCTTGAGAAGGTCCAGTTCCTAGGACACATGGTGAGCGCTCAAGGAGTTCACGTCGACCCCAAGAAAATCGAAGCCGTGCGTACGTGGAAGACACCCAAGAACGTAAAGGAGTTGCAGCAGTTCCTAGGCTTCGCTAATTACTACAACAGGTTCCTGCCATAGTATGCAAAACTCGCAGCACCACTCACGAATCTGCTGAAAAAGAACACGCCCTACAAATGGGAGCCGAAGCACCAGGAAGCCGTGGAGCAGCTGGAGCAAGCACTTACGTCCGCACCGGTACTCATCTTGCCAGATCCCGAACGCGACTACGTCATCGAAGCTGACGCTAGTGACCAAGGAGTGGGAGCAGTCTTGATGCAAGACAAAGGGAATGGACTGCAACCAATCGCTACCTCAGCAAGAAACTGCACAGGGCAGAACTACACTACCCGATACACGACAAACAGGCCCTTGCCATCGTCATCGCCTTCAAAGCATGGAGATGTTATCTCAAAGGACGAGGAACAACCGTCTACACTGACCACTGCAGCCTGAAATATTTGAAGACACAACCCAATCGTTCCAGGCGGCAGGTCCGGTGGATCGACTTCCTCGAGACACACTTCCACTACGACATCGTGTACAAGCCTGGCCACAAAAACAAAGTACACGCTCTTAGCCGGCCTGCACACGTTGCCGCCATTCAGATCGAAGGGATGAATCCACTCCTCAAGGGACTCTTCACACACGGGTACGCCATCGACCCCGAAATTCCCTTGGCAGAAAAGCGACATCTGCTACTGTGGGACAATGACATCGCGTACCGGAACGGATCAACAAAAATCTGGGTACCCAATTACCCTCCTTTGCGCCAGTTACTACTCGAAGAATACCACGATGTCCTATACGCCAGACACTTTGGTAGCAACAAGACGCTGACCGGTATTGCAAAACACTACTACTGGCCCCACTTGGCAGAGGATGTTCAGAAGTTTGTCACCTCGTGTGATACATGTCAGCGGATGAAGAGCAGCAAACAAAAATAGGCGGGACTACTGCAGCCTCTTCCTGTCCCAAAACAGCCATGGCAAGTGGTTAGCCTGGACTTCATCACCACGTTACCACCTACCACCAGTGGTCATGACGCAATCCTTGTCGTCATCGACAAGTTCTCCAAAATGAGACACTTTATCTCGACACCCACGACGGCATGCACCGAAGAGACAGCACAACTCTTTGTTCGTTACATCATCTCACTGCATGGCATTCCAACCACACTCCTCTCCGACCGAGACCCCAAGTTCACCAGCAAGATCTGGAAGGAACTTATGTCTCTACTTGGGACCAAACTCGCCATGTCATCCGCCTACCATCCGCAGACAGACGGACAGACCGAGCGCCTCAACCAAATTGTTGAGCAACTCCTCCGAGCAGCCTGCAAGGATGAGATCTCCAAATGGGACCTGCACCTGCCCGTTCTAGAGTTTGCTTACAACAACGCTACACATGCCGCTACTGGACAGACGCCGTTCTTCCTCTGCTACGGATGCTACCCACTCACACCACAGAAACCGACAACATCCGCTACAGTCCAACCTGCACATGATTTCATCACAACCATGCATCAGCTTTGGGATCGGACCCACAAGCGCCTCCTCGACATTCAGCAGCAACAAAAGCGCCAGGCCGATCGCCATCGCAACGACCACACCATCACGGTGGGAGACCAGGTGCTTCTTGACACCCGCAACCTGGACATCAGCCACCTCCCATCTAAACTACGACCTCGCTTCTGCGGGCCTTTCCTCGTTGAAGCACAAGTCACTCCTGTTACCTTCCGCTTACGCCTGCCAGCTACCTGGAAGATTCACAACGCCTTCCATGTCCAGCTTCTCAAGCCCTATCGGGATCCGAACACGATCTTCGTCGGACGCCAACCACCGCCGCCGCCGCCACCCGTCATCGTCCAGAATGAACCCAAGTACGAGGTCGAGTCTGTGCTTGCACACCGCCGTCGTCGGAATGGCGCTGTGGAGCTTCTCATCCGCTGGAAGGGTTATGATCCTTCTGAGGACAGCTGGGTACCTGAGTCCGACATGGGTAACGCCCGTCGTCCTCTGCATGACTACCTTGTCAAGCAAGGTGTTATTTCTACCACCCAGCTTTGAGGGGGGGAAATGTGAGAGTACGACCCCGTTACACCACTTGTCCCTTTTCTTATTTCCTTCCTCTTTCATTTCTCTTTTTATCCCATCTCATTTACTTTCCTATTCTCCATTTTCCATTAACATTTGGTTTATCCTGCTATTATAATTATATCACCGACCAGGCTTGGGATGTACTGGTGCGCTATCTGGCGTAATCCACCCGTAATCCCTTAAAGCCAATAGCCTTGCATGGCTATACGCAGGGTGATTCTATCTTCTAGAAGGGTCTATTCCCTTAGGATAAGATAAACCTGGTTACCTGATGTACTCTGGAAGTATAAAAGCGCCTTGTACTGATCGATAGTGCAACCTTTCCTCGAGTCATTCGATCCTGTGACAGCGTCCCCCCCGGTGAGGGCATTTCCCCAAGTAGCCACAGCTTGCTCGTGTCAGTCGCTCACTCACCCATCGCTGCTGTGGCACCGCTGCCTAGGTCACCCTGCACTCCTGCGTCTGCGTCACATGTCCCAGCACGGTCTTGTCCTAGGTCTTCCTGCGTCGCTCCCTTCCCTACCTCCCTCACCTACGCCACTGTGCACGCCCTGTGTCGAGGGCTGGCTGTGCCATGCTCCTCACTCCACTCGCTTCGCCCTGCCACCGCGCCACTCCAAACCCTGCACCTAGACGTCTAGGGTCCAGCCCTCGTCTCTGGACACGTCGAGAGCGCTACTTCCTGGTGCTTGTCGACGACTATCCGCGCTACACCATGGTGTTTCCTCTGGAGCGGTAGGCCGGCGTACCAGACGTTCTGATCCCGTGGGTTGTAGCTGCGCAAGTCCGCCACGGTCTCTCCGTGCTGTGTCTCCAGTCCGACCGTGGTGGCGAGTTTGCCTCCGATCGGCTTGGCCAGTTTTGTCGTGCGGAGGGCATCACCCCGTCGTACACCCTGCCAAACTCCCCACAACAGATTGGGGTCGCTGAGCGAACGCATGGGCTTGGTCATGGACGTGGCTCGTACCTCCATGATTCATGCCAGTGCACCCCATTTTCTATGGCCGTTCACTGTTCGCTACGCCGCTCACCAGCTGAACCTGTGGCACCACTCCCAGGGGCCGCAGGTTTCACCAACTCTCCTCTGGACCAGGTCTTCTAGTGACGCGTTTGTGTTCCACGTCTAGGGATGCCTTGCTCACATTCGTGCCTCTGACACGGACAAGCTCACTGCCCGCACTGTCCTCTGTGTCTTCCTTGGTTTCTCCCTTGACTCGTCTGACTGGCACGTTTACCACCCCCCGTCTCACCGCTTCCTTCATTCGCGTGACGTCAGTTTTGATGAGTCTGTCTCCTTTTACCGTCGCTTTCCTCACCGAGGTCTCCCGGTTTCCCCTCCTCTGTTTCTAGTTCCCACTCCTTCGGTAGCCCCTGCTCCCCTCCCTCCCTATCCTGCTCCATCTAGTGTGTCTCACGTCACTCCCCTCCCGTCGATTGTCCCGGTCGAGGATTCGGCGGACTCTGGTGGTCCCGCGACACACTTCTCGTTGCCTGCCTCTCCCCCGGTGTCCCCTCCCCCGTCATCGTTGCCGCCGCAGCAGCAATCGCCACCGCCGCAGAAGTCGCCGCCGCCGCTGCTGCCGCCACCGTCAAAGCAGCAGCAGCTGTTCGTGGACTCTGGGGGTGCAGGCGTTGAGGAGGGTACTAGTCCTGGGGTTCCTGTTGTGACCTGTCCTGGCAGGCTCGGGGGTGGCACCGTTGCTGGAGAGGGTTCTCGCTCTGTGGGTGCTTTCTCTGGGGGTCGTTGTGTGGAGTGTTCCGGAGGTAGCCATGGTGCCCCTGGCGGTCCATGTGTCGGCGTCGAGCAGCAGCAGCAGCAGTCGCAGCTGGTGTCCGCCGTTCGCCTACTCGGCCTTCCCTCCCCTGACTGCTCGCTTGCGCCTACCCCGCCGCCTCCTCCCCTTCCTATCCACGGTCCTATGTTTCCTTTGCCACATTCGTCCCCGGCTCAGTTCCCACCTTGTTGACACAGTTCTCCCACCTGAGGTGAATGTACTCGATGGCCGGTGGCTCTTCATAGTGAAGCTCCCTCCTGAAGAGCCGCCTGTGTTCAAGGCGCGCTACGTGGCTTGAGGCTTCAGTCAGCACGAGGGGTGGACTTCTTTCAGACCTTCGCCCCGACCCCGAAGATGACTACTCTTTAGGCGCTGCTATACGTAACAGCATAGCGGGACTACGAGCTTCACTCCTCGACTCCTCCACAGCTTTTCTTCAGGGCAGCCTACAGGAGCAGGTCTACCTGCGCCATCCACAGGGCTTCACCGGTACCTTTCCTCCTGGTACCGAGTGGCTCCTTCGGCGCCCGGTCTACGGCCTGCGACGGGCACCCCGTGAGTGGCACGACACGCTGCATGCTACGCTAGCTGACCTGTAGTTCTTTCCATCGTCTGCAGACCCCTTGCTTTTCGTTCGTGCTGGCCAGACTCCGTTCTACATCCTTGTCTTCATAGACGACCTGGTCTTCCCTACTACAAAAAGAGACACGCTGACCTCCGTGAAGGCCGAGCTGCTGAGGAGACACACCTGCACTGACCTAGGAGAGCTGCGCTGCTACTTTGGCCAGCAGATCTCCAGGGACAGAGCAACGCGCACCATCACTCTCACACAGTCACACTTGGTGCGCTAGGTCCTTCAGAGGTTCGGACTTTAGTTCTCCTCAACACAGCCTACACCTGTGCCAGTAGACCACAGGCTCTCCGCTCCAGTTCTTGAGGAGTCAGTAGAGCCCAGTGGTCCTTACGCAGAGCTGGTGGGTTACCTCATGTACCTGATGACTTCCACTCGCCCCGATCTCGCATACCATCTCAGCATCCTGGCTCGCTTTGTAGCTACAGGCAGACACGGACCACAGCCCTGGTCGGCCACTAAGAGGGTTTTGCGTTATCTAGCAAGTACATCGGGCGTGGGGCTAGTACTGGGAGGATGCAGAGCAGTTTTCCTTATAGGGGCACACTAACATTTCTTGGGCAGACGATGCAGAGACCCTCAAGTCCTCTCAGGGCTACTGCTTTAGCCTTGGTGCAGGCGCAGGTCTCGTGGAGGTCCACCCATACGACGACAGTTGCTCAGTCCAGCTGCGAGGCTAAGATCTACGCTGGTGCCATGGCGGTACAGGACCTCCACTGGTTGACATTCTTGCTCACAAACTTAGGTCAGCAGCCTAGCTCCGCCCCGGTTCAGTACGCGGATAGAAGGGCCATGATCATATGTCTGCCTAAAGCCACAAAGCGAGCCAGGATGCTGAGAGGGTATGCGAGATCTGGACGAGTGCATGTCATCAGGTACATGACGCAACCCACCAGCTCTGTGTAAGGACCAGAAGGCTCTACAGCCTCCTCCGGAACTGGAGCAGAGAGTGCCTGGTCTACTGGTAGAGGGGTGGGTTGTGCGGAAGAGAACTGAAGGCAGAACCTCTGAAGAACCTGGTGCACCAAGTGTGACTGTGTGAGAGTGATGGTGTGCACTGCTCTATCCCTGGAGATCTGCAAGCCAAGGCCATGGCGCAGCTCTCCTAGGTCAGTGCAGGTGTGTCTCCTCAGCAGCCCGGCCTTCACGGAGGCCAGTGTGTCCCTATTTGCAGTAGCAAAGACCAGATCGCCTATGTAAACAAGGATGTAGAACGGAGTCTGGCCGGAACGAACGAAGAGCGGGGGATCCGCAGACGACTGGAAGAGCTGTAGGTCTGCAAGTGTAGCACGCAGCGTGTCGTGCCACTCACGGGGCACCTGGCGCAGGCCGTAGAGGGGCCGACAGAGGAGCCACTCTGTACTAGGGGGAAAGGTACTAGAGAAGCCTTGGGGGAAATGCAGGTAGACCTGCTCATGTAGACTGCCCTGAGGAATGCTGTGGAGAAGTCAAGTATGTTGCGCTCGTAGTCACGCTATGCTGCTACGTATCCAAAGAGTAGTCATCTTCGGGGTCAGGGCGAAGGTCTTAAAGAAGTCAACCCCCTCATGCTGATTGAAGCCACGAGCAATGTAATGAGCCTTGAAGACAGGCGGCTCTCCAAGAGGGCGCTTCACCTTGAAGAGCCATCGGCCATCGACTACGTTCACCCAAGGTGGGAAAACTGCGTCGACGAAGGTACCGGTGGATCTCCAAGACGCCATCTCCTGCTCCATGGGAGCTATCCACTGAGAGGCCTCAGCGTAGGTGCGAGGGGTCGGGATGTCAAAGGCGTCTGGGTCACCCTCAGGGACTAGCAGCATGGAACAGAGATGGGGAGCGCCTCTGACTTGAAAGCAAACTCGTACTGCCTGTCCTCTAGGACGTCACTGCCAAGGGCAGCCACACCCCCGACGGACGGAGGGCAGGCAGGGTCAGAGACCAGAGCGGTGGCGTAATCAAGGCAGCGAGTAGCGGCAAAGTCAGCGACAGCAGCGATAAGAGCGTCAAGGCTCGAGACAGGAATTGACGGGTCGGTAATGAGGAAGGCAAGGATACGAGGAACAAGGCGACGCGGGGCACGGAGGAAGTCAGAAAACGGAGGTGGGGCCAGAGCGAGTGACGACGGAGGAGGAGACGGGAAGAGCAGAGGAGCACGAGACGCGTGGGAGCAAAGCAACATAGGGTGAGAAGGCAGAACAGGGGAGGTAGGACGAGCACGAGACGGACGAGGAGCCCAGACGTGAGACGGAGGAGCCGGGTCAGGAGAGAGCGGAGGAGACACAGGAGGAGAACGAGGAGGGAAACGATCCCGAGAAGAGTCCACTGGAGGAAACACAGGGCCGTAGACCGGCATAGGAGGAGGCGGTGGCGACCGAGGAGGCACCGGCGGGCAGTCAGGAGAAGGAAGGCCGAGGAGGCGTAGAGCGGACACCGGCTGCGACGGCGACGACTGCTGCCCGACGCCAACACCAGAACCTCCAGCAGGACCACGACTCCCTCTGGGAAGCCCCATTCTAGCACCCCCAGAACGGGAACCCGCTCCAGTACCCACTCCAGCACGCTCCCCAGCACCCCCAGAACACACAAACCCCAGCGGCGGTGACGACGGCGGCTGCGGCTGCGGCGGCGACGGCACCTGTGGAGGCGGCTGCGGCGGTGACAGCAACGGCGGCGACAGGGGAGGAGAGACTGAGGCAGGGATAGGCGAGTGAAGGGACTCTGCCGAGCCACAAGAGTTAGCAGATCCCTCGACAAGGACAACCGATGGGAGGGGGATGACGTGAGACACACCAGACGTGGAACGCTGACGCGTCACCAGGAGACCCGGTCCAGAGGAGGGTCGGCGAAACCTGCGGCCACTGCGGGTGCAGCCACAGGTTAAGCTGGTGGGCGGCATAGCGAACAGCGAACGGCCACTGAAAATGGGGTGCACTGGCATGGATCATAGAGGTACGAGCCACCTCCATGACCAAACGGATGCGTCGCTCAGCAACCCCATTCTGCTGCGGGGATTCCGGAAGGGTGTACGTCTGGGTGATGCCCTCTGCACGACAAAAGCGACCAAAGCACCCATAGACGAACTCGCCACCACGGTTAGAGTGAAGACGCAACACAGGAAGATCGCGGTGCACACACGCAAAGAAAAGCCATGGGATAAGAACATCAGGCACGTCAGCCTTCTGCTCCAGGGGAAACATGTTGGTGTAGCGAGTGTAGTCGTCGACAAGCACTAGAAAGTAACGCTGACGACATGGCACATGGACGGGGGCGGGGCCGTAGACATCCATGTGCAGGGTTTGTAATGGTGCAGTGGTGGGGGGGAACGAGGAGGAGTGAGGGGCATGGCGGAGTTGGCCCTCGACGCAGGGGGTGCACAGAGGCACTGCCGAGGAGGGGAGCGCGGGGAACGATGCAGGGAGACGTAAGATAAGACCGTATTAGGACATGTGACAGAGACGGGTGAGAGCTGGGTGACCGAGACGGTGGTGCCACAAAAGCGACGGGTGAGTAAGCAACCAACACGAGCAAGCCGCAGCAACCTGGGTAGACGCTGCCACCTAGGGGGGCGTCCCAACCGGGGGGGACTCGATGTCCAGCGTGAACAGGCGGGTTAGCGGGTCCCGGGGGAGCGTGGTGAGTGGGGCACCAGTGGCAGCCTCGGTTCAGACAGCGTACCTCTCGTGACCAGGGAACGTAGTCGTGACACCGAGGTCATGAAGACAGTCGACACCAACTAGGTTCCGAGAGAACAAGGGGATGCGCAGACCTGTAAGAGAGCCTGAAGGATCTGCCGAAGAGGGGAGAGTAGTGGAACTACGTGCGACTACCGGACCTGAGGAAGGGTTTGCAAGGGTAACTGCGGCAGGGACGGCGAGCGGCGTAAGCGTAGTGTGGTCTCGAAAGAAGCACTGAGATGCGCTCGAGTCGAGAGTGAAGGAGAGCGCGGCAGTTGCGGCTGGGGGCAGTGGAGCTAGTGTGGGGCCAAGGCTAGACAAAGCAGAGGGTCCTACGCCTGACGCAGCAGGGGAGCCTAAACTAGGCATACTGGATACACCTACACTACACAACACGGGGTAATAGGAACCAATCACACTAGAGTCATCAACATTCAGCATATACACTGCAGAGCTAATCTCATCCATATCTATATCAAAGATCCTAACACCACGGCGGAGCAGACTATGCCAGTCGAGGAGGTCCGGCGCGGGGCCAAAGCGAAGACGAAACAGGTCGTCCAGGTGACTGAAACAGCGAGTGGGGGTATGACCGGTCTTACTGCACACAAGGCCGCGACGAGGACCGGTCTGGAGCTGGTACTGGCAGCGCCTGTCACTCGCACCACCACCCGACGCCGAGCCACGCGCACGACCACCGTGACCACCACCACTACCTCCACCAGCGCCAGACCACCGAGGCGAGAGGCGGCCGACCCTTTGCTGCAACTGCTGCTGCTGCTGCTGTGGCTGCTGCTGGCCAAGTTGTGGCACCTGCTGCTGCTCCCGCTGGGGCTGCTACTCTGAGGCACCTGCCCCAGCACCCTCGTCTGTACAATTGCGTGCAGACGAACCACCTCCACCACCACCTCCACCCCCTCTTCCACTACCCCCGCCGCGCCCAGCCTTGGGGCGGCGAGCCTTACCATAACGGGACTACGCTGCTGCCACTGGGCAGCGGTCTCAGCAGCAAGGGCTGTCTTAGTTACAGCCGCAGAAGCGTCAGAGTAAGTGCACTGAGTGGGAGCACAACCCTGAAAGATAGGGACCGGCGCAGAACCGCTAGACTGGGCGATAGAGCGCTGACGGGTCTCTATGGCTGATAGGGTGTCGACAAAGTCGGAGAGGGTGAGGTCAGTGGGGTGCAGACTAAGAAAGTGGTTGCGTGCAGTGGCAAGGCGGTCGGGGAGGCGGGTGGCAAGTAGGTAAAGGATAGAGTAGATAGGGGGTTGGAACACACAAAGCTGGGCCTCAGTGCAGGCAGCGCGCCAACTAGCTTTGAGCGTGCGCTGGTGCGTGGCCAGGTCAGTGATGGTGGGGAAAGATGCGAGATCAGGGAAGACCATGGGAAGGATCAGGCGGCCGGCAAAGGCAGAGGACGGGGTGGAATAACGCTCGACAACAGCCTCTAGGAACTCCTACGCAGTCTTGACCGACTTAAAGCGGGGGCGCTCCGATAGGGGTAGGGCATGGTTAATCGCAAGCTGAGCGACAGCGTCACGCGACAGCCAGACAGCACGGGCAAGGGCAGCAGCGGCAACGAACTCACGGTCAGCAGACGTGGGGTCAGCGGGGAGAGCAACAGGGGGGCCAGGGCAAGGGAGCGTACCGTCAAAGTGGACGGCCAGGAAGTGGCCGTCCTGTCGCTGACCAGTGAGGTGACGGCGGAGATCGACGAGCCAGGAGTCGAACTCAATCGGCTGACCATCCGCATCAAAGCGCAGCACCGAGTCTGCCATGAGGGCCGCTGAAACCGCGAATAGACGGCGACGGAGTGACGAGGAACGGTGGGAAGGGATGATACGGTAGAGTGCGGTGGGGCGCGGTGCACTGCGGTGCTGGGCGGTGCAGCACGGTGGGGTGCGGTTCAGGACGGTAGAGAGGGCAGGTGAAGCGGGCGGGGACCGGAAACTATGGCGGTTGAGCAGCTGGGAGACGGGGCCGAGGGGTGGCCGGCGACGGGGCCGAAGAGCAGCTGGGAGACGGGGCCGCGGGGCAGCTGGGCGACTGGGCCGCGGGACGGCTGGGCGACTGGGTCGTGGGACGGCTGGGCGACGGGGCTGCGGAGCAGCAGGGCGACGGGTTGCTGGTCGGCTGGGCAGCAGGGCCGCGGGGCGGCTGGGCGACAGGGCCGCGGCGCAGAGGGGCGACGGGTCGCGGGGCGGCTGAGCGACGGGGCCGCGAGGCAGCTGGGACAACGGGGCCGCAGAGCAGTTGGGAGACGGGGTCGCGGGGCAGCTGGGACGACGGGGCGCGGCTGGGTGACTGGGCCGCGGGGCAGCTGGGACGACGGGGCCGCGGGGCGGCTGGGTTACGGGGCCATGGGGCGGCTAGGCGACGGGGCTGCTAAGCCGCGGGGAGGCTGGGTGCTAGGCGACGGGGCCGCGGGGCCAGCCGGGCGGCTAGGCGCGACGGGGCGGGGCAACGGGGCCGCCGGAAGCTAGGCGCTAGGTGACAGGGGCCCACGGGGCCATGGGCGGCTAAGAGCTAGGGGAGCGGGGCCGCGGGGGCTAGGCGCTAGGTGACGGGGCCGCAGGGCCACGGACAGCTAGGCGCTAGGGAACGGGACCGTGGGGCCAGCAAGGCAACGGGGCGGTGGGGCCCGTGGGGCGGCTAGGAGCTAGGCGACGGGGAAGGCTAGGACCTAAGGCGGAAGTGCGGGTGGGCGGGTGGGACCTAACCTACTCATGATACCATCTCAAAGTTAGAACGAATGACTAGAATGAGAGAGTACATTAGTATATAGCTAGTGGGTTGTACTCTCTATGGCAAGGCCGTATGTAGTCTACTAAAGATACACAAATATGTTTTAACACATATGTGTGGTGCAGTTGGGTGTGGGAGGGCATAGGGTGGCGGCGTGAAGCTGAAGAGCTGTGCTTGGTGTGACAAGGTGGTGTATTGCAGCAGAGATTGCCATAAGGAGCACTGGCCATCCCACAAGCTCGGATGCACACCCAAGCCAAGTGACAAGGGAAACGGCCAAGGAAACTGACAGAGGGAAAGCGGGCCAACGGAGGGCGATACATCAGTATCGATCGATGTACCGAGTGAAGAAAAACCGAATAATCAAGTCAAGACTGCTGGATGTTTGAGTTGTAGTATGGTACAGGGGGTTTGCGGATAAAACCAGGTGGATCGATGGCGTGAGTGGTAAGCTTTGGTGTTGTAATTTTGTGCTAGGTGTGACCCAATTATTTTCCTTCAAACATAAGGGTACTTCCCTTTTCATTCACTCAGTCCTTTTTTGTACGCTTCACGAATCAGCAGAATTCGAAATGGGAACATCCACCTTTTGTTGTGCGCATCTTCCACCCCAGGGTACTCTGGCCCCAGTTCCGCCCACGAGCTGCCACCATATTTTTTTGGTCTACGATAAAATCGCGCGTCATGTTCTTCTTTATCTTCAGCTCGCTCCCTGAATCGAAGCTCATCCAGTCGGCAGCGGCCATATGCCCGAGATGTCGGTCACCAGCGGATCTCGTGGAGATGCAGCAAGTCACGCGGTTGTTCTTCATCCCCGTTTGGCGGGGAAAGTCGTCCGGACCATACGTCTCGTGTCCTGACTGCTGGTTCCGCATGCCCATGGAGGACTACTCACGCATGCAAGAAGGCGAAGCAGCTAGACGGGAGCAGTACCAGCCGCCACTTCCGCCTGAGACGCGGTTCCCACAGCAGCAGCAGCAGCAGCAGCAGCAGCAGCAGCAGCAGCAGCAGCAGCAGGAGGTTCCTGGGACCTTCCCATGCTGGTCGTGCCGTGCTCCCCTGCAGTCAGGTTACAGGTTTTGCCCGTTCTGCGGTGCTCCGTGCTCTGAGTAGTGTTTACCTCGTTGGTACGTGTTGGAACTGGACGGTACTTGCTAAGGATGCTCTGAAAGCCGGGGTTGGGGAGGGGAACGCCTGTCTTCACCAGTTGGTTGCGCCAGCCCAGAGATAGAAACCACAGTGTGTCCTCTGTTGCTGTATATCGTGTGGGTTTGTTTGTTAGCCGTGCGATTGAGCACATGCCGTTACAGAGTCTTGGTGAACCTTGGGTCAGTGTTTTGGTTCGCTTCTGACTGTGTGCTCGGAGCTTTAGGGCGTGGCGCCTATAGCTTGCTAAGACTTTTTCTAGGCCATCTAGGCTTCTCCTACGTGTCAGTTTTCAGTGAACAGCCTAGGCTTGATGGCTGAAACTCCTGTACAGACTTCTCGAGAATTCGCAAGTAGCTTGACCTTTAGTTGTCTCACGACAACAAACAAATGCTAGAATGCTGGGCATGTAGTAAGGGAACAAAGATGCGGGGCTTGATGCTGGGCAGTCATTCTCGTAGGGACAGGAAAAATGGTTTTTAACAGAAACTAGTTATTCTGGTATAAATGAGCGGACAGACAGAGTGACCCCGCAGATCCATCACTGCAACTTTGATAATATACAAGCAACAAGGACGGCCAGAAGAATTGAAGACCTCAAGCCATCACACAGCCTATCAGTGTTCTAAATATGTAGCAGGATCCCTGCAGAAATGTACACGTGAGCAAACCTCTGAGTCTCACAGTGTGATGGCTTGCATCTTGAAAGCACCGCAAGCCTTACTTCGATTTTGCATTACCTGCAGAACATGCACAGACGCCCATGCGGAATGACAACTCCTAAGTGTGGCGAAGAAGCAAGACTTGGACTGCTGCTGAGCGGATGAACGGACGAAAGCGGCGAACATGCTGGGAAAACGGAACGTAAAACTAGGCGAAACAGGCATCAATCCTCGGCACTGCATCGGTCCCAGGAGGCCTCAACATCGGAATACCCTGAGTCTGTCCGGACGCCGGCACGAAGTAGTCGTTCAGCGTTTGATATGACAAGTCATTCGGCTCCTGACCAATAGAAGCCTCAGCTTGGTCATCGTCGTAGCCAATGCCGATGTGTGGGACGGTAGGTTGAGTCTCAGCAGCATCCACGGGCTCTCCAACAGCTTCTTCAAAATCAGTGGCATCTACAGCCTCAGGAAATGGTGTGCCAATGGCATCGCGGGTTCCAAACCCTCCCGCGCGGTCCAGGTCGTCTTGGTAGATCGGAGCTGACATATCAACCTCTCCGTAGCTGTTCCCCGTGTCACCAGGCTTCTCTGGCTTGAATTGTGAAGGTTCGCTGCTCATGACTGGCTCGTGTAGGGCAAGATTGATAGGAGCGCACCTAAAATACCGGAGACCCCTAACAGGTGAAGGGAGGACAAAATACTAAGGGCGATTCTATAATGTGGTGGTGGAGTCTGGCTGTTTACCTGCTGGGTGGTGGTGTCTGGGTGGATGAATTCCAGAGGGGGAGAGGGGAGGGGAGGAAGCAAGGAGGCCGCCTTCCCCCAAAGAGTAGAGCCGAGTCAAAAGGGAACCAAACCAAGTCAAGCCCTGCGACAGAAACTCGTCGCTGGCAGCGTGTAGGCGAGGACACGACACGACAGCATAGATTTCGCAATACAGCGGACGTCCCTCGTTGTCATCGCAGGTCCTGTCCACACCCGTCGCAGGCCCCGAAAGCGGGGCTTGGCACGAAGAGGCATGACTGCCTGCGTGGCATGAATTCCGTCGGTGACCTGTGTGTGACGCCGTGTCTAGCCAGGACTGCGACAGACCACGTGTGTTTGACGCACTACCCCGTGGCCGTGCCAGCATGGAGCTGCCACACCAATCGCCCCATTAAGGCATCAACATGGAGAATCCTTTTATTCGTCGAAGGCACCGTTATATTCGCCTAATGCACACACTTGAGGATGCCATTAGCCTCATTCTAACTTCAGACCACCATTCTTGTAGTACTTTCACTAAATTCACTTCTCAGTTTCATGTAGTTCAATTTAGTGACTAATTTAACATTTCCATCATAGTACACATGAATGATCGGCAATCAATTGAAAGGGCTGTTCTGTGTACCTTTCCCAGATCGGAGCCAAATCAAAGTGGACAAATCAGTTCCTAAGCGACCAAAAGGGAACATAAACAAGGAGGGGGAGGTTGTGGGGGAGGGAGAGAGCACGGGGTTGGGGGGAATCGAGGTGGGGGTGTGGGGGAGGTACCTAATTTGAAGGGAGGGCCTTCTAATTACACTTGTTACAACAGGGTTTTTTTAATCCGCTAGTCATTCTTTCAACTTGATGGAATAGGTCTCCAGCAGTGCTGATCTTTGGGGTTTTACTACTCTGAAATATGGGTATGTCATTTTCCACTACTATGAAAGTCAGACTGGTCCTCAGAATTTCCCCCAAGACTTCACAGTAACCCTATGTTCTGATTTTTTTTACACTGACAATACAGGGTGCCTTAATTCCCCCCTTAATAGTGCGTGTTATTAGAGACCGTGGTTTTAGGGGGTCAGATGCTTTTGCAATAAAATATAGCATTACATGACTTCATTCTCTCATCAACATCGTGCCATACACACTAGCAGTAGCCAGCACTAAAAATAGCTGATATTCATAATTATAGTAGCTGAACCTGTAGCGGCAACTGCTGCAATCTTAACCAGCGCCGCCGCTGCAGTAGTGGGAGGAACTCATTACACACAGCCGCAACATTGGCGGTGGCTGCAACATCGAGCTTACAGTAGGTAGTCTAGCTTTGGATGTTACCACGGCTCCCAACCACATGAGGACAGGACAGGACAGGACAGGACATGAGTCACATGACCAATGCAATGTCAGACCATGTATAATTTGCAGCATAGTTCAGTGACCCAACTATCGAATGAAACAGCTTCCTATCACTCTCACCCACTACCTCCTCATCAGCACATGGCTCCACAGTAAACCCCCAAGGTAGTGGTGTTGACGCAATGAAAATGGCGAGAGGTTTAGCTAGGGGCGAGAGATACGAGAGGGAGGAGAAGTTGGTGAGAGAAAAGGAAGATGTACTAGAAGAGAAGGAGATACAAGAAGGGGGGGTTGTCCCCTTTATAATAGGATTCAGTAAGTAGCACAACTACCAAGCCTACACAAAGATATATTTAAATATATACTTTGACACACCCCCTAGGCTTGGTAGTGACAAGCCCATCCCACCCGTAGCACCCCCACATCCTTGCACCCCCATTCCCTGCAGCAGCAGTGGCGTCGACCAGCTGGTCGACCCCTCGGCAAGTGAGGTGGCAACGTCGGCAGCGGCTGCAACGGCGGCGACGGCGGCAGCGACGACAGCGGCGGCGGCGACGCCAGCGGCACCAGCTGCTGCGGCGGCGGAGCTCGCAGCACTCGGCGGCATGGCCCAACCTGCGACGACAAGGGGAATGACGGCACGAGGTTGCCAGCAGCTGCGGCGGGAAGGAGGGGAAAGGCAGAGGAGGGGAAGGGGGAAGGGGTGGGGGGCGGATCTTCAACGCGGTGCCATGGCTGGCGCGGTGCTTACTGGCGTGCGGGCGGGCTGGACGCGGCTAACACGATGTGCGGCCCGCTGCTGCTCGTGCGCTGGCGCATCGACGACGCCGCAACAGCACGACGACGCCGCCACGGCTTGACGTTGACACCACGACAGCGCGACAAGGCTGCTACGGCAGCGCGTCGAGACCGCCGCGGCAGCACGACACGGCCGGCGGTGCGACGATGCTGCCACAGCAGCACGACGCGGCCGCCATGGCAGCGAGAGAGAGAGAGGAGGAGTGCGCGGCGGAAGCGAGAGAAGAAGGTCCAGCAGGTTGAACCTGCTTTGATACCATATTAGAATAGCACAATAAGGTTGCTAGAAGGTAGCTAGGTGAGACTCCATGAAAATGTCGAGAGGTTAAGCTAGGGGGCGAGAGATACGAGAGGGAGGAGAAGTTGGCGAGAGAAAAGGAAGATGAACTAGAAGAGAAGGAGATACAAGATGGTGGGGTTGTCCTCTCTACAGTAGGATTCAGTTAGTAGTACAACTACCAAGCCCACACAAAAATATATTTTAATATATACTTTGACAAGAAATTATATAGAAGAGCGTTTAGTGTCACCATGGATTGTTTTTGCCAATGTTACACAAGGTCACGTTCGAAAGCAATACAAGATTCGAGGAGGTATTGTAAATGTTCGAGTAAAAGTCGTCGACATGGTTACATCGTTGCCATGGCTTACACATCAAGCACATCCATTACGAGTTCGACTTAAACGGAAGATGTAGCACACTCATAATGTCTTTGAGGATAATGTTCGACCGCATAAGATAGCTCGAGCTTTGTCGTATTTGAAGAAAGATGAGTTGTTTAAATAATTCGGAATATTTCGATCCAGATCGAGTAGGTCATTGCAGGATGAACTTGAGGCCATGAACCACCATGTATTGAGCATTTCTGAGGGGTCCTATGATCAAACACAAAATTATTTATGCCCCTCAGATGATGAAGTGGAAAATGATTTGATGGAACCGACTTGAATGTTGGAACGTTGGACACGATACTTTAAGATGAACCTCTATATCAAAACCTCGAACAACACATTGTAGAAATGGCACAGGGAGAAGGCTCCAAACAGCTGCCGATATTGATGGATATGTACGTCGAAGAACTGGCATTCCCAACCCTATTCTGTGGAGAATCTCGTTTGTCAGCAACTGATGCGTCGAGTCTTAGCTATCGCGATATTGCTAAGTGGGAGGTTATGAATAAAGACTGTCGATTCTCGAGTTGTCCACAAAACATATTCTTTAAAATGTATAAACTAGCATTTATCCAAATGGATAGCGTTATCGGGACTCGTGTCAAACAAGAGATGCTAGACCATGTCGGTCATTATCGGGCCAAGGATATACTGTGTAACGAAAAACACAAACTATTACAGAAAAATGATGTACTGTTTAATGAATTCAACACCTTCCGAACGTCGCCACAATATATGGAGAATTGCATAAGAGACTTGCCTGCAATGATACGACAACTTGGTCCCCCAACTTGATCTCCTCGATAAACCATCAACCAAAAACCCTTTGAGATTACAGACGCATTTTCATACGCGAACGTGTAAGACGAAAAAGCGTGGCACTAAATGCTTGCATACATTCAAAGCACACATGGGATGGGAGGCAGACAGAATGTGATGGCATATGATGACATCACATAGCAATCTCCCCCTCTGGCTGCCAACCATCATGCAACATACCAACATCTCAAGCATGCATAATTAATGCACACTCATCCCAGCAAGTTTCATGTCTTTCCAATGATCCGCCTTTGCTAGACACTTCGAGAAAATATCTGCTGCTTGCTGATGGGTCTTCACTTTCTCCAGCCGCACCTCCTTATCAAGGAGTCTCCTCACCCAGTGCCACTTGGCCCATGCAGACAAGCATTCTTGGCCAGCCTCACTGCAGACTCATTGTCACAGAACAGAACTGTCGGCTCCTCCTGACCAACACCCAACTCCTCCAACAGCCGCCTCAGCCATACCACTTCCTTGGCACCATGATGTAAGGCCATGTACTCAGTCTCACATTAGGACAATCCCACTTCATTCTCCTTCTTGCTGCGCCAGCTCACAGCACCACCTCCGAGCAAGCACACATAACCCCCAATGTTGGTGCCATCCGCTTTCACTGAGTTGAAGCTCGCATCAGTATAGCAACTCAAGAGCACTTCTCCACTCTTCACATCTGCTGCACCTCTTTGCAGCTTCTGTCTCAGAGCACTATACTCCAATCACCCTGACGTCTCTCTCCACATACATCCCCAAGTAGTACTTCATCTCACCCATCTTGGAGCACTTGAACTGCATCTCCAGCATCTGCTCTGTGCTGTCCAGCAATGCAGTTGATACAGAGAAGAGAAGGATATCATCCACATACACCAAGAGCATGAGGATTTCATGCTTCTTCTGCAGCAGGAACAGGCTGGGGTCACACTCACTCTTCTTGAAACCCCCAGCCAGCAGCGCCTCCTCCAACTTGTGATACCATGCACGAGGCGCCTGCTTAAGGCCATAGATGGCCTTCTTCAGCCTGCGGACCCTGCCGCTCCCATCATCCAGCCCCTCTGGCTGCTTCATGTACACCTCCTCTAGAATGATCCCATTCAGAAAGGCAGTCACAATGTCCATCTGCCGAATATTCCATCCCACAACTGCAGCTATCGCCAACAGCACCCTTAGTGTTGTTCCTTTCCCTACAGAAGCAAACGACTCATCATAGTCCTTCCCCTTTGTCTGCTAAAACCCCCTTGCCACAAGCCTAGACTTGTAGCGGGTCAGCTCCCCTTCAGGTCCATACTTGTGCCTATAGATCATCTTGGACGTGATTGCCTTCTTCCCAGGAGGCAAGTCTCACAGGTCCCATGTCTCGTTCTCAATCATGAACCCGAACTCCTCATCCTGACTCGCCTTCCACTTCTCCCCATTTGGTCCATTCAAGGCCTCTTCTCGAGTCTTGGGCTCAGGGATTGGTGCCCAGTAGCAGTGAGCGATCTCATCTTCTTCAATCTGCTCAACCACACTCCCAGCCTGCACCACATTCGGCTTGCCTCTTCCCCCATAGATCAGCCTTACTGGAGGGCGCACATCCCTCGTAGGACACTCAGGCGGCTGTGGAACTCGAGGTGGAGACTCAGGCTGATGCTGCTGCTGCTCCACCTCAGCTGCTCCCCCTTCCTCAGTCACCCCAGACATCTCCTCCTCAGACACTGCAACCTCCACCTATCTTGAAGGCCGCTGTGTAAGTGTGACTGTGTAAGAGTGATCGTGCGAGCTGCTCTGTCCCTGGAGATCTGTAGGCCAAGGTAGCAACGCAGCTCTCCAAGGTCAGTGCAGGTGTGTCTCCTCAGCAGCTCAGCCTTCACGGAGGCCAGTGCGTCTCTTTCTGCAGTAGCAAAGATCAGGTCATCCACGTAGACAAGGATGTAGAATGGGGTCAGGCCAGCACGAACAAAGAGCGAAGGGTCTGCAGACGGCGGGAAGAATAGCAGGTTAGCTAACGTAGCACAGAGCGTGTGGTGCCACTAACCAGGCACCTGCCACTGGCCGTAAACTAGGCACCAGAGGAGCCACTTGATACCGAGGGTGAAGGTGCCGGTGAAGCCGAGCGGATGACGCAGGTAGACCTGGTCGTGCAAACTGCCCTGGAGAAACGCAGTGGAGAAGTCGAGGGCGTGCAGCTTGTAGTCACGCTGTGCTGCTATGTGTAGCAGCGCCTGAAGAGTAGTCATCTTTGGGCTCAGGGAGAAGGTCTGAAAGAAGTCAACACTCTCGCGCTGATTGAAGCCTCTGGCCACGTAGCACGCCTTGAACACTGGCGGCTCTTCAGGAAGGCACTTCACCTTGAAGAGCCATTGGCCATCGACTACGTTCACCCCGAGTGGGGGACCTGCGTCGACGTAGGTGCCAGTGGATCTCCAAGATGCCATCTCTACGTCCGTGGCAGCTATCAACTAAGAGGCCCAGGGTTCCGAGGTCGCCTCAACGGAAGTGCAAGGGGTCGGGATGTCAAGGGCGTGTGGGTCACCCTCAGAGACCAGCAGCATGTAGCAGAGATGAGGAGCGGCCGTAGATAGGAAAGCGAGCTCGTACTGCGTGTCCTCGAGGACGTCACTGCCAAGGGCAGGAGCACCCTCGACGGACGGAGGATAGGCAGGGTCAGAGACCAGAGTGGTGGCGTAGTCAAGGCGGCTGGTAGAGGCAAAGTTAGCGACGGCAGCGACAAGAGCGTCAAGACTCGAGACAGGAACAGACGGGTCGGTAACGAGCGAGGCAAGGACCCGAGGAACAAGAGGATTAGCGGCACAAAGGAAGTCAGACATAGGAGGCGGAACGACAACAAGCGACGACGGAGGAGGCGACGGGAGAAGGGGAGGATGAGACACGTCCGAACGGAGCAACATAGGGTGAGAGCGCTGAACAGGAGAGACAGGACGAGCACAAGAGGGACGGCGAGACCTGAAGTGAGACAAGGGCGTCGGGTAAGGAGACACAAGAGGAGAGACACGAGGAGAACGAGGGGGGAAACGAGCCAGAGACGAGTCCGGCGGAGGAAATACAGGGCCGCAGACAGTCAGGGGAGGCGGTTGTTGGGGAGGCTCAGGCGGATGGTTAGGGGAGGAAAGAAAGAGCATGCGAAGGGCAGAAATCGGCGGCGACTGCTGCTGCTCTGCTGCTGCTCCGCGCCGACACCAGAACCTCCAACTGCACCATGGCTACCTCCGGGACACTCCACGCCAACATGCACAGAGCGAGAACCCTCTCTAACAAGGGCGCCACCCTAAGGACCACCGGGACGAGCCATGAGAGTAACCCCAGGACTAGCATATTCAGAACTGGCACCCCTAGAACGAGAACCCTCTCCAACACTGGTGCCACCCCCAGGACCACGAGGACAAGCCACGACAAGAACCCTAGGACGAGCACCCTCCTCAATGCCCGCACCCCCACAGCTCGCGTTCCCTTGCGGCGGCGGCTGCTGCGGCAGCAGCGACTGCGACTGCGACTACTGTTGTGGCGGTGACGACGGCGGCTTCTGCGATGGCAGAGGAGGAGACACCAGGGCAAAGATAGGTGGCAAGAACGATGCCGCAGGGTCACCAGAGTGAGCCGACTCCTCGACCAGGACAACCGATGGGAGGGGAGTGACGTGAGACACACCATACAGGGCAGGACAAGGAGGGAGAGGAGTAGGGGCTACCGGGGGAGTGGGAACCAGAAATAGAGGCAAGGAAACTGAGAGACCTTGTTGGGGAAAGTGGTGGTAGAAGGAGACAGACTCGTCAAAGTGACGTCACGCAAGTGAAAGAAGTGGTGAGATGGCGGGTGGTAAAAGTGCCAGTCAGACGTGTCGAGGGGGGAGCCAAGGAGACACAAGGGACAGTGCGTACTGTGAGTTTGTCCGTGCAAGAGGTACGAACGTGAGGAAGGCAGCCCCAGACGTGGAACGCGGCCAGTCACCAGGGAACCCGGTCCAGAGGAGGGTCGGCGAAACCTGCGGCCGCTGGGAGTGTGGCCACAGGTTAAGCTGGTAAGCAGCGTAGCGAACAGCAAACGACCACACAAAATGGGGTGCACCGGCATGGATCATGGAGGTATGAGCCACCTCCATGACCAAACCGATGCGTCGCTTAGCGACCCCATTCTGCTGTGGGGAGTCCGGCAAAGTGTACGACTGGGTGATGCCCTCCGCACGATAGAACAGGCCAAGCCGACCGGAGTGGACACGCAGCACGGGGAGGCCGCTGTGGATTCGTACAACTACGATGCACAAGATAAGAACGTCAAGCACGTCGGTCTTCCGCTCTAGAGGAAACACCGTGGTGTAGCGCGTAAAGTCATCGACAAGCAATAGAAAGTAGCGCTCGCGACGCGGCCTTAGGGACAAGGGTGGGACTCCAAACGTCCAGGTGCTGGGTCTGGAGTGGCGCAGTGGTAGGGGGGAGCGAGGAGGGGTGGGGAGCATGGCGCAGCCGGCCCTCAATACAGGGCGTGCACAGCGGCGTAGGCGAGGGAGGGAGCGCAGGGAGCGATACATGGAGTCCACGGACAAGCTCGTAATGTGACATGTAACGCAGACGCATGAGAGCAGTGTGACCTAGGCGGTGGTGCCACAGCAATGAAGGGTGGGTGAGTGACCGACAGGAGCACGCTGCAGCCACCTAAGAGGACGCGGTGACCTAGGGGGGCGCTCCCACCGGGGGGGACGCTGTGTCCCGCATGAACAGGCCAGGCACGGGGTCCCAGGGGAACGTGGTAAGAGGCGCACCCGTGGCGGCCTCCATATGACAGTGTACCGCTCATGTCCTGGGAACGTAGTGGTGACGCCGAGGTCCTGAAGACAGCCGACACCAACTAGGTTCCTGGAGAACGAGGGGATCTGCAAGCCTGTAAGAGAGCCCAAGGGAACCGCCAGACAGGGAAGGGTAATGGAGCTACGTGTGACTGCCGGACCTGATGAGGGGTCAGCAAGCACTACAGCGGCAGGGGCAGCAATCGGCGTGAGCAAAGTGTGGTCACGGAAGAAGCAGGCAGACGCTCCAGAGTCGAGCGTGAAAAAGTGCGAAGCATTAGCGTCTGCCAGTACAGGGTAGAGCCTAAGCTAAACCAGGCAGGAGGTCCTACGCCTGATGCAGCAGGGGAACCTAGACTACACACGGGAGGCACACCTACACTAGACAATACAGGGTAAGAAGATCCGGTCACACTAGAGTCATCAAGATAAATAACATACATAGCAGTCCTAATCTGATCTATCTCAAGCTCAAAGACGGGCACACGGCGGCGGGCCAGGACGTACCAGTCAGGAGGGTCCGCGGTGGGACCAAAGCGGAAACGGTAGAGGTCGTCGAGGCGGTGGTAGCAGCGGGTGGCGGTGTGACCTGGACGGTCGCAGACGGTGCCGCGATGGGGTTCGGTCTGAAGCTGGTACTAACAGGTGGTTACATTGGAGCCGCCATACGAGCTGCGCGGGACACCACCCCGAACACCACCACCAACGCCACCAAGCCACCACGGAGGCGGGGGTCCCCACGGCGGCTGGTGCTGCTGCTCCTGCTGCTGCTGAGGCTGCTGCTGAGGTACCAGCCCCGGTCCCCTCGGCTTCACCACCGTCCCCGCCCCCACCTCCACCACCCCCACCATCCCCACCACCCTTCCCTCCGCCATGCCATGGCGCTGCTGCGCTGAGGCCGCGGCGGCAGTCTCAGCAGTCGGAGCTGTCTCAGCAACAGCGGCAGAAACGTCAGAGTAAGTGCACTAGGAGGGAGTACAGCCCTGGAAGAAAGGGATCGGCGCAGTACCGCTAGACTGAGGGATAGTGCATTGGCGGGTCTCTATCACGGACAGGGCGGTGACAAAGGCAAGTAGGGTGAGGTCACCTGGTTGCTTACTAAGGAATTAGTCGCGGGCAGTGGCTAGGCGGTCAGGCAGGCGCGTTGTCACAGGATCGAATGACTCGAGGAAAGGTTGCACTATCGATCAGTACAAGGCGTTTTTATACCTCCAGAGTACATCAGGTAACCAGGTTTATCTTATCCTAAGGGAATAGACCCTTCTAGAAGATAGAATCACCCTGCGTATAGCCACGCGAGGCTATTGGCTTTAAGGGATTATGGGAGGATTACGCCAGATAGCGCACCAGTACATCCCAAGCCTGGTCGGTGATATAATTATAATAGCAGGATAAACCAACGGTTAATGGAAAATGGAGAATAGGAAAGTAAATGAGATGGGATAAAAAGAGAAATAAAAGAGGAAGGAAATAAGAATAGGGACAAGTGGTGTAACGGGGTCGTACTCTCACACTTCCCCCCCTCAAAGCTGGGTGGTAGAAGTAACACCCTGCTTGACAAGGTAGTCATGCAGAGGACGACGGGCGTTACCCATGTCGGACTCAGGTACCCAGCTGTCCTCAGAAGGATCATAACCCTTCCAGCGGATGAGAAGCTCCATGGCGCCATTCCGACGACGGAAGTGTGCAAGCACGGACTCGACCTCGTACTTGGGTTCATTCTGGACGATGACGGGTGGCGGCGGCGGTGGTTGGCGTCCGACGAAGATCGTGTTCGGATCCCGATAGGGCTTGAGAAGCTGGACATGGAAGGCGTTGTGAATCTTCCAGGTAGCTGGCAGGCGTAAGCGGAAGGTAACAGGAGTGACTTGTGCTTCAACGAGGAAAGGCCCGCAGAAGCGAGGTCGTAGTTTAGATGGGAGGTGGCTGATGTCCAGGTTGCGGGTGTCAAGAAGCACCTGGTCTCCCACCGTGATGGTGTGGTCGTTGCGATGGCGATCGGCCTGGCGCTTTTGTTGCTGCTGAATGTCGAGGAGGCGCTTGTGGGTCCGATCCCAAAGCTGATGCATGGTTGTGATGAAATCATGTGCAGGTTGGACTGTAGCGGATGTTGTCGGTTTCTGTGGTGTGAGTGGGTAGCATCCGTAGCAGAGGAAGAACGGCGTCTGTCCAGTAGCGGCATGTGTAGCGTTGTTGTAAGCAAACTCTAGAACGGGCAGGTGCAGGTCCCATTTGGAGATCTCGTCCTTGCAGGCTGCTCGGAGGAGTTGCTCAACAATTTGGTTGAGGCGCTCGGTCTGTCCGTCTGTCTGCGGATGGTAGGCGGATGACATGGCGAGTTTGGTCCCAAGTAGAGACATAAGTTCCTTCCAGAACTTGCTGGTGAACTTGGGGTCTCGGTCGGAAATGAGTGTGGTTGGAATGCCATGCAGTGAGATGATGTAACGAACGAAGAGTTGTGCTGTCTCCTCAGTGCGTGCCGTCGTGTGTGTCGGGATAAAGTGTCCCATTTTGGAGAACTTGTCGATGACGACAAGGATTGCGTCATGACCACTGGTGGTAGGTGGTAACGTGGTGATGAAGTCCAGGCTTACCACTTGCCATGGCTATTCTGGGACAGGAAGAGGCTGCAGTAGTCGCGCCTTTTTCTGCTTGCTGCTCTTCATCTGCTGACAGGTATCACACGAGGTGACGAACTTCTGAACATCCTCTGCCTAGTGGGGACAGTAGTAGTGAGATAATGGGTAGTGCAGAGCGGCGGCGGGAGGGTAGTGAGCTGTGCCTCAGTGTTAGCGGCGCGGTAGCTAGTCTCTAGTGCGCGGAGGTGCGTGGCAAGGTCAGCGATGGTGGGGAAGGATGAAAGGTCAGGAAACAGCATGGAGAGGATTAGGCGGCCTGCAGTTGCTGAGGTGGGGGTGGAATAACGCGTGATGACAGCATCTAAGTAGTCCTCGGCGTTCACTACAGTGGTAAAGCGGGGATGCTCGGACAGGGGAAGGGCGTGGTTAATGGCAAGCTGAGCAACAGCGTCGCGCGAGTCCCAGACAGCACAGGCAAGCTCGGCAGCGACAAAAGCATCACGGTCAGCAGACGTGGGGGCGTCAGGGAGGGAAGCAAGCGAGGCGAGGCGTGGGAGCTTACCGTCGACGTGGACGGATAGGGAGTGGCCGTCTTGGCGGTGCCCGGTCAGCTGGCGGCGTAGGTCGACGAGCCACGCCTCTAACGCAACGGCCCGACCCTCCGCGTCCAGGCGAAGCACATTGTCCGACATTGCCATTACTGCAGCAGCTGACAGCCGCTGGAGGCAGAGGAGAGCGGTGGGGAGCGATGGAGAGCGGTAAGAGCGGTGGAGAATGGTGGTGTGCGGTGAAGAGCGGCGGAGTGCGGTGCTGAGTGTTGACGTGCGGTGGAGAGCTATGGAGACTTCCGGTGGGAGCGCCGGCTCAGAGGGGAGCCAAGGTCGGCAGGTGGGGGCGGAAGAGCGGCTCGGCGGCACAGCGACCCGGCATCACGGCAGCATTGCGGCACGGCTGCCTGGCAGCGCGGCGGCTCCGCGACACGGCGTCACGGCGGCACTGCGGCTCGGAGGCGCGGCGGCTCGGCGGCACGACGAATGGCGGGCGCGGGGCTGGCGAGCGAGGGGCCCCGGAAGGCGGGGCCAGCGGGCGCGGGGATGGCAAGCGCGGTGCTGGCGGGCGCAGGGCTAGCGAGCGAGGGCCAGCGAGCGCGGGGCCAGCGGGCGCGGGGCCAGCGAGCGCAGGGCCAGCGAGCGAGGGGCTGGCGAGCACGGAGCTGGCAATGGGAGGGCCAGCAGGCGCATAGCTGGTGCGCGCGAGGCCAGCGAGCTACAGGCCAGCGAGCGACAGGGCTGGCGAGCGCAGGGCCAGCGAGCGACGGGCCGGCAGGTGTGGGGCTGGCGAGCGCGGGGCCAGCGAGCGACGGGGCTGCAGGGAGGGGGGCCAGCGAATGACGGGGCCGGCAGGCCCCTGCACCCTCCCCGCTTTTCTTTCTTTCCCCCTCCATATCGTGCCACCGGAAACTCGAACCAGACTCGATATAACCTTACCTTGCCCCTCCCTCCCCTCCCCTTCCCATCCCACCCCACTGCAGCCCACCTTGACCATTGCCGCCAGAAATGCCAAGGCATGTGCCACCACGCCGGCGCCCTGAGATGGCATGAGCCCCAGCTGACTCAGCGACAGCCGCAGCGCAGTCAGCTGCTGCCGCAGCTGAGCTGGCGTGGGCACGCCCTGGTCAGCAGCAGGGGCAGGCAGCGAGGCCAGCACAGCATGCACGAGAGCATCTGATGCTGGTGACTCTCCTGCTACTACCTCTGCGTCTGTGCTGCCACTGGTGCTGGAACCATGAGTTGCAGGTGCATCAGTGACTTGGTGAGAGGATGGAGGGAGGGAGATGGAGGCGGGTTGCAGGGGTGCGAGGGGCAAGGATAGGGGGGTGCCATTCAGAGCAGCATCCTCTAGAGCAAAGCAGAGCTGATTGGGGAGAGTGGTGGGGGGTTGGAAGGAGGGGGGGGGGGGGGGGGAAGGGGTGAGGAGGAATGAAGCAGGGTTGTGAAGGGAAGTGTAAGAAAAGAGGTGATGCGATGGAGGCAAGGAGCAAGGTGTGCAGCGGGTTGCTCGGTGGCACGCTGCGAAGCATGGCACGACAGATAAGAACACTGTGTGGCACAAGTGCGGGGAACAGAATTGAGGGCGATGGGGAAGAGCGGGGAAATGGATGGAGGGGGGGAGGGACAGAGACCGGGGGAGAGGGGGGGGGAGGGACAGAGACCGGGGGAGAGGGGGGGGGGAGGGGGGGAGGTGAGTTTGGGTGGGCGTGAAGTGAGCGAGGGTATGGATAAAGGTTGTACGAGTGGGAGGACAGTGGATGGGGACAAGGGGAGGAAATATATCTTCACAAAAAGAACCAAGCACGTGCGGATGAACAGTGCCGTGAACATGACTATATGACCAGTACCATGCACATGGGGATGAACAGTGCCATGAACATGACTACGAACACCTCGAACATGGGGAAGAACAGTGGCGTGAACATGACTATGAACAGTACCATGAACGTGGGGACGAACAGTGCCGTGAACATGACTACGAACAGTACCACGTACGTGGGTATGAACAGTACCATGGCAAGGGAGTGGCCGGCGTGTCGTTTCCTCTCCTCCTCCGACCGAGTGCGGAAGGCCTCATGCAGCGCTGCCAGCTGGGGGGATGAACGGGACGGGAGAGAATGGAGCATCGGGGAGCAAAGATTAGCACAGGTTGATGGAGGAGCGGTGGTGGGTGTGTCGGCGTGTGTGTGTGTGCGCGCGCGCGCGCGTGCGTGTGTGTGTGTATGCGTGCATGTGGAGGGGTGTGTGGGGGGGGGGGGGGGTGGGCGTGTGGGGGTGTGGGAGTGTGGGTGTTTGGGGGACTGTTGGTGTGTGGGCTCTCCGCACCCCCCACGCTCTCGCACCCCCTCGTCCCTCACCTGCCCCTCCGCCCTCACCTGCCCCTCCGCCCTCACCTGCAGCTTGAGTCGCTCCACCTCCTCTGTCTGCCGTGCCACAGCAGCCGCCATGCCCGCCACGGCCCTCGCCTCTGCCAGCACGCCTGCCTCTGCTGCCATGGCTAAGCCCTCCTCCTCCTGGTTGGGGGACAAACAGCAGGGGTTGTGGGATGGGGTGGGATGGAGTGGGATGGGGTGGGATGGGGTGGGATGGGGTGGGATGGGGTGGAACGGAAGGAGATGGGAATCTATTATCAAGGTGCGTCAAGCATAGATTCCTCCCACTGCCCCCGCATCTGCCAGCGTGCCCGCCTCCAATGCAGTTGCTACACCATCCTCCTCCCCAGAAGCAGAACGATAACAGGAGTCGTGGGATGGGATGGGATGTGATGGAATGGGATGGGATGGGATGGGATGGGATGGGATGGGATGGGATGGGATGGGATGGGATGGGATGGGATGGGATGGGATGGGATGGGATGGGGTCGGATGGGATGGGTGGCACCAGGAGGCGGCTTAATTTGGCATGTTCGCATAGCGTTAGCATCGTCAGGGCAAGCAACGCGACCGCAATGAAGCATGTGGGCACTCCGTGACATGTTGGCATCAACTCGCCATCTACCAAGGCTTCCTCCCAGCAAACCATTCCCTTCACATCCCCCACCCTTCACCATACCCCCGCGGCCCGCCCTTTCCTTTGACCTCCCATCCGATTGGCCCTCTCCCCTCAATCAACCCCAAAGCTGTACCTGCACCCTCCCAACCCGTCACACTCACTCGTCCTTCCCAACGCCTTCCCAACTCGCTTGAACCCCTCCCAAACCATACCTTCTCCTGCATCTCCCACTTATGCCTCCTGCCAGTACTAACAAGGTGGACTGCGGAGGCCCCACATTCATACATCAGCCATAGCCATTCGCTCGTGTGACAAAGCCATAGCCATAAGCCCGTCATGTGGGGTTGGTTATGAGGCAGGGAGGTTGTTCGTGGAGGAGTAGAGGAGGAGGAGGCTGCAATTATACTCACTCAGTCCATGGATTGTGATTCCGTGGCATCGGAACAACTGTGATTCCGTGGACCGGTTTCAGCTCAAAAGAGACGACTAGAGGAGGGGATCCCGAGTCAGTCCTGTCGGTATCAACAGTCCAAGCATACCTTGTGTTGACTCTCACCGTCCTCTCATGCCTCTCCACCATCTACAGCTTCACTCCCAACACCCAGCCCCCTCAGCCCCCACCCAGCCCCCCCCAGCCCCCCCCCCGGCTCCCACCCAGGCCTCCCCCAGCGCCCCCCCCCCCCCCCCCCCAGCCCCCACCCCAGCCCCCCCTCAGCCCGCCCCACCCTGCCCCCCCCAGCCCCCCCACCCAGGCCCCCCCCTAGCCCCCCCCACCCAGCCAACCCCCAGCCCCCCCCACACAGCCCCCCCCAGCCCCCACCACCCAGCCCCCACCCAGGCCCCCCCCTAGCCCCCCCCACCCAGCCAACCCCCAGCCCCCCCACACAGCCCCCCCCCAGCCCCCACCACCCAGCCCCCCCCAGCCCCCCCCCGGCCCCCCACCAGCCCCAACCCAGCCCCCCACCAGGCCCCCCCACCCAGCCCCTCCCAGCCCCCCCCACCCAGTCCCCCTCCCAGCCTGGGCCCCGGCTAGTGACGGGCGGTTAGGAGCGGGCTGGCTAGCGACGGGCAGCTAGCGACTAGCGGCTAGGAACGGGCAGGTAGGACTAGGACTAGGGTGGAAGTGCTGGTGGGAGGGGAGGACCTAACCTAGCGTGTGATACCATCTTGGAGTAATGAATTTGGAGTATGATTAGAGGATACAAGGGGATATAACCTAAGGTATTTTACTCTCTATGAGCATGCACCTGTCTAGCCTATAACATATACAATTATATGTTGATACTGTACCCGGGAGAAAACGGTACATTGATATTGATATTGCGAATAGCACCAGATGTCAAATTTAGAATCTTCATGCGGCAACACCCAACAACCAGTGCAAACACCAAATAGTATAGCGAGTTTTCATAATCAGGAAAGCGAAAGAGCCACAGTTGCAGCATGCGCACGCATGGCAGCAAGAGCTTGCTCAAGCACTGCTCTATCCCTGGCCTTGCGCGCCCACTCCCCAGCCAATTCCTCTGCCTTGGTCCCCACAAGCGCCCCCTCCAATGCCTCTGCTGCTGCTTGCAGCTGCCCAGCCTGCATCAGAGCTTCGGCCCGAGCCACTGCTGCCTCCACGCCACCGCCAGGCAGCTGCGTTCCTGTTTCAGGCAGCTGAGCGGGAAAGGAAGGGAGACAGGGGGCGGGGTGGCAAGGGGGACGTGAGAAAGGGGTCCGAGACAAGAGGAACGGTGTAGCGCACGTACAGTTGCTCCCTCTGTGGTCTAGTCGGTGCCTCATCTCGGTCTTCAATCAACTCATCATAACCGGAAGCTCTCCGACTACTTGCACAACATTTACCGTGCTGCCCAACGTATCACATCTGTGCAGTATCCCTTCTCCCCCCAATCCCATCTCCCCCCCCTTTCCCCCCACCCACCCCCCCACTCCCCTTCCTCGCCTGGAATTCCTCGTCGTTGGAGGCAGTCTCAAAGCACTAGCCACCTCATCTGTCCTTCGGCCCCTGCACCCTCCCCACTTTTCTTTCTTTCCCCCTCCATATCGTGCCACCGGAAACTTGAACCAGACTCGATATAACCTTACCTTGCCCCTCCCTCCCCTCCCCTTCCCATCCCACCCCACTGCAGCCCACCTTGACCATTGCCGCCAGAAATGCCAAGGCATGTGCCACCACGCCGGCGCCCTGAGATGGCATGAGCCCCAGCTGACTCAGCGACAGCCGCAGCGCAGTCAGCTGCTGCCGCAGCTGAGCTGGCGTGGGCACGCCCTGGTCAGCAGCAGGGGCAGGCAGCGAGGCCAGCACAGCATGCACGAGAGCATCTGATGCTGGTGACTCTCCTGCTACTACCTCTGCGTCTGTGCTGCCACTGGTGCTGGAACCATGAGTTGCAGGTGCATCAGTGACTTGGTGAGAGGATGGAGGGAGGGAGATGGAGGCGGGTTGCAGGGGTGCGAGGGGCAAGGATAGGGGGGTGCCATTCAGAGCAGCATCCTCTAGAGCAAAGCAGAGCTGATTGGGGAGAGTGGTGGGGGGTTGGAAGGAGGGGGGGGGGGGGGGGAAGGGGTGAGGAGGAATGAAGCAGGGTTGTGAAGGGAAGTGTAAGAAAAGAGGTGATGCGATGGAGGCAAGGAGCAAGGTGTGCAGCGGGTTGCTCGGTGGCACGCTGCGAAGCATGGCACGACAGATAAGAACACTGTGTGGCACAAGTGCGGGGAACAGAATTGAGGGCGATGGGGAAGAGCGGGGAAATGGATGGAGGGGGGAGGGACAGAGACCGGGGGAGAGGGGGGGGAGGGACAGAGACCGGGGGAGAGGGGGGGGGAGGGGGGGAGGTGAGTTTGGGTGGGCGTGAAGTGAGCGAGGGTATGGATAAAGGTTGTACGAGTGGGAGGACAGTGGATGGGGACAAGGGGAGGAAATATATCTTCACAAAAAGAACCAAGCACGTGCGGATGAACAGTGCCGTGAACATGACTATATGACCAGTACCATGCACATGGGGATGAACAGTGCCATGAACATGACTACGAACACCTCGAACATGGGGAAGAACAGTGGCGTGAACATGACTATGAACAGTACCATGAACGTGGGGACGAACAGTGCCGTGAACATGACTACGAACAGTACCACGTACGTGGGTATGAACAGTACCATGGCAAGGGAGTGGCCGGCGTGTCGTTTCCTCTCCTCCTCCGACCGAGTGCGGAAGGCCTCATGCAGCGCTGCCAGCTGGGGGGATGAACGGGACGGGAGAGAATGGAGCATCGGGGAGCAAAGATTAGCACAGGTTGATGGAGGAGCGGTGGTGGGTGTGTCGGCGTGTGTGTGTGTGCGCGCGCGCGCGCGTGCGTGTGTGTGTGTATGCGTGCATGTGGAGGGGTGTGTGGGGGGGGGGGGGGGGTGGGCGTGTGGGGGTGTGGGAGTGTGGGTGTTTGGGGGACTGTTGGTGTGTGGGCTCTCCGCACCCCCCACGCTCTCGCACCCCCTCGTCCCTCACCTGCCCCTCCGCCCTCACCTGCCCCTCCGCCCTCACCTGCCCCTCCGCCCTCACCTGCAGCTTGAGTCGCTCCACCTCCTCTGTCTGCCGTGCCACAGCAGCCGCCATGCCCGCCACGGCCCTCGCCTCTGCCAGCACGCCTGCCTCTGCTGCCATGGCTAAGCCCTCCTCCTCCTGGTTGGGGGACAAACAGCAGGGGTTGTGGGATGGGGTGGGATGGAGTGGGATGGGGTGGGATGGGGTGGGATGGGGTGGGATGGGGTGGAACGGAAGGAGATGGGAATCTATTATCAAGGTGCGTCAAGCATAGATTCCTCCCACTGCCCCCGCATCTGCCAGCGTGCCCGCCTCCAATGCAGTTGCTACACCCTCCTCCTCCCCAGAAGCAGAACGATAACAGGAGTCGTGGGATGGGATGGGATGGGATGGGATGGGATGGGATGGGATGGGATGGGATGGGATGGGATGGGATGGGATGGGATGGGATGGGATGGGATGGGGTCGGATGGGATGGGTGGCACCAGGAGGCGGCTTAATTTGGCATGTTCGCATAGCGTTAGCATCGTCAGGGCAAGCAACGCGACCGCAATGAAGCATGTGGGCACTCCGTGACATGTTGGCATCAACTCGCCATCTACCAAGGCTTCCTCCCAGCAAACCATTCCCTTCACATCCCCCACCCTTCACCATACCCCCGCGGCCCGCCCTTTCCTTTGACCTCCCATCCGATTGGCCCTCTCCCCTCAATCAACCCCAAAGCTGTACCTGCACCCTCCCAACCCGTCACACTCACTCGTCCTTCCCAACGCCTTCCCAACTCGCTTGAACCCCTCCCAAACCATACCTTCTCCTGCATCTCCCACTTATGCCTCCTGCCAGTACTAACAAGGTGGACTGCGGAGGCCCCACATTCATACATCAGCCATAGCCATTCGCTCGTGTGACAAAGCCATAGCCATAAGCCCGTCATGTGGGGTTGGTTATGAGGCAGGGAGGTTGTTCGTGGAGGAGTTGGGGAGGAGGAGGCTGCAATTATACTCACTCAGTCCATGGATTGTGATTCCGTGGCATCGGAACAACTGTGATTCCGTGGACCGGTTTCAGCTCAAAAGAGACGACTAGAGGAGGGGATCCCGAGTCAGTCCTGTCGGTATCAACAGTCCAAGCATACCTTGTGTTGACTCTCACCGTCCTCTCATGCCTCTCCACCATCTACAGCTTCACTCCCAACACCCAGCCCCCTCAGCCCCCACCCAGCCCCCCCCCAGCCCCCCCCCGGCTCCCACCCAGGCCTCCCCCAGCGCCCCCCCCCCCCCCCCCCCCAGCCCCCACCCCAGCCCCCCCTCAGCCCGCCCCACCCTGCCCCCCCCAGCCCCCCCACCCAGGCCCCCCCTAGCCCCCCCACCCAGCCAACCCCCAGCCCCCCCACACAGCCCCCCCCAGCCCCCACCACCCAGCCCCCACCCAGGCCCCCCCTAGCCCCCCCACCCAGCCAACCCCCAGCCCCCCCCACACAGCCCCCCCCCAGCCCCCACCACCCAGCCCCCCCCAGCCCCCCCCGGCCCCCACCAGCCCCAACCCAGCCCCCACCAGGCCCCCCCACCCAGCCCCCTCCCAGCCCCCCCACCCAGTCCCCCTCCCAGCCCCCCCCCCCGCCCCCCCCCAGGCCCCCCCCAGCCCCCACCCAGTCCCCCCCAGCCCCACCCCAGCCCCCCACCAGCATCCCCCACCCAGCCCCCCCCCAGCCCCCCCTACCCAGCCCCCCCCCAGCCCCCCCCACCCAGCCCCCCCCAGCCCCCCCCACCCAGCCCCCCCCCAGCTTCACTCACTCTGCCTCGAAATAACAAGGTAGCTTGAGACGCCTCAAAGCAAAACTTCTTGTCACTTCTTCCCCAGCCCCCCCCCAGCGTCACTCCAAACACCCTCCCCTCCTCCTCTCCTCCCCTCCTCGGCCATACCTTGTCCTTCATTGTCCTCTCATGCCTCTCCACCATACACTGCTTCACCCGCTCTGCCTCCGCCTGCATCTTCGCCCTCTCCCTCTCCCGTGCTGCTCTCACAGCCTCCAGCCGCGCCTCCACGCCCTGCAACTGCTGCTGCAGCGCCAGCACTGCGTGCTCGTGGGCTTCCTGCAAAGGCGGGCAAAGGGAGGGGGGCAGCATGCACGTGTGGGGGAGGGAGTGTGAGAGTGTGTGGGTAAGGCACAGCACTCCCTGTGCGCTGCAAGTGCTGCTGCAGCGCCAGCACTGTGCGCTGGTGGCCGCCCTGGGAAGGGCGGGAAAAGGGAGGAAATGATTTTGAGTCGACTCAGAAGGGCGAGAGAGAAAGTTAAGTGATTTTCCAGTCAACTCAGAAGGGAGCGGAAAGTTAAGACTTTTGAGTAGACTCAAAAGTTGCAGGCCAAGGAGCAGCAGCAGCATGCTCATGTGAGAGAGGGAGTATGGGAGTGCTGAGCACTCCCTGCGCCCTGCACCTGCTGCTGCAGCACCAGCACTGCGAGCTCGTGGCCCCACTAAAGGGGTGGGGGTATTGGGGGGGGGGGGAGAAGGGGGGGGGATGGTTCCAGTGGAATGGCAAGTGGGGGGAGGGGGAGGGAGTGTGTGAGGCATTCCCGCTCCATCATTTTGATCCCAGAAACTCTTCCTTCCCTCTTCCTCTCCCTTGTCCTCCCCCTTCCTCTATATCCCCCTCTCTCGCCTGCGCCTGCCTGGGCCTCTCCTCCCTGATCGCCTCATCAACTCCCCGCTGATGCTGCCTCGCCTCCTTTTGAGTCGATTCAAAATCCTCCCCGTTCCCCTACCCCCCTCTCTCTCACCTGCGCCTGCCTGAGCCTCTCGTCCTTTGCCCGCCTGATGAGACTCTCATCCATGCATCCCACCCAGCAACCGCAAGCCTCCCCCTCCGTACCTTGCAACCCTAAACCCCCTCTCACCTGCGCCTGTCGGAGCCTTTCCTCCGTGGCCGCCTCATCAGCAGCCTGCTGCCGCCGCCTCGCCTCATCCATCACACCCACCAGCAGCTGCGCTGGCAGCTGCGCCAGAAGCGCTGCCTCTGCACGGGGAGCGGAGGGAGCGGGGGATGGGGGGAGAGGGGGAGAGAGGGAGAGAGGGAGAGGGGGGGAGGGGGAGAGAGGGAGAGGGGGAGAGGGGGAGAGGGGGAGAGGGGGAAAGGAGGAGAGGGGGAGGGGGAGAGGGGGAGAGGGGGCGAGGGGGAGAAGGGGAGAGGGGGCGACGGGGGGGGGGAAGAGAGGGAGATGGGAGAGGGGGAGAGGGAGGGAGGGGAGAGGGGGAGAGGGGGAGGGGCGAACGAGGGGGGATAGGGGGAAGAGTGGGGAGAGCGGGAGAGGAAGATAGGTAGAGAGAGAAGGGAGGACGACGGGGGGGATGGGAGGGGGGTGAAAAGGCACGGCGCGGGGAGGAGAAAGAAAGCAGGGAGCGGTGAGGGGGGTGGCAGTAAGTAAACGAAGGCAAATTACATTGACCACGCGGCTTGAAGGCTCACTGCATCACTATCACCCCTTGCAGGTCACTATCCTCCTCACAAGTCGACGCTTGCACTTCTTCTATCCTGCCATCCTCCTCCGTTCCTCACTCACTCTTCTCCTCCTTCTCCCATTACCAGCAATAGAGATGTCTCTGCCTTGTGCCTCCTCTGTCGTCCTTTTTACTCCATCTCCCTCCCCCCCCCTCCCCCCCAACAACACGTCTCCTCCATTCTCCTCCCCTCCGCTCATTTCTTCCGACTTCCCCTCTCCTTCCCGCGCCTGTTCCGCCTTCCGCGAACCCTCCCCCCCACTCGCGCCATCTGCAACCCCTTCATCTTTCCACAGAGCTCCCCTCTTTTCCCCCACTACTTGCGCCACTGACGTCGCCGGGGGGACTTCTTCCGCCTCTCCGCTCTTTTCCGTCACTCTCCGCGCCTCCTTCCCCGCACCTGCGACTCCTCCCTTCGCGCCACTTATCTCCACGCGTCCTTCCTGCGCCAAACTGTCCCCTTCCCCCGTCCCAACCGCCTGCTCGCGCTGATCCGCGCCTCTCTCCGCCGCGCCGCCATTTCCCCTCTCCCCGACTCGTTCCTCTTCCCCTCCCGCCTCCGCCAACGGTGCCACAGTTAGCGCCGGATGCTGCTGCTGCGTCGCTTTCACCACCCGTTCCGTCTCCCGCTGCTCCTCCTGTTGCCGCCACAAGTACCACGCGCCGCCTGTCACCGCCGCCGCAGCAACCGCGGCGCCGCCAGCCCCGAATCCCTTCGATCCGCCTCCCGGCGGCGGCGGCGCGACGGCGGCTGCGCCGGCACCGGATGCGGCGGGACTGGACGACGTGGAAGGGGATGTGGATCGGGAGGCATGGATCGGATGTGATTGTAATGATGCCGCGGAGGACTGAGACAACAGCCTGCTTGCTGATCCGCTAGACGAGATCATTGCGAGAGGCGGTGACGAAAATGAGGGGAGAGAGAAAGATGCGGCTGATGCGGAAGGGTGGGAAAGTGGCGGGCATGTGAGCGCAATCGTCGGAGTGTCAAGTTTGAGGAGGCGGAACGGCGACGGGGCGGGGAGGAGCAGCGAGCGCGAGGCCCGCCGTCCCCATCGCGATGCATGGCGCGCGCTGTGTTGGCGGAGCATGGGGAGGTAGCGGCGATGAATGTGAGTGTAGCGGCGAGAGTGACTACAGCGGTGTCTCAAGTTTGGCCATGGATGGGATGCTGTTGCTGATGGATGTGTTTTGCGCGATCAAGTTCAGTGAAACGAACCATGGGATTCTATTTTAAGTAAATAGAATTTCCTTATCTAGGGGTTTAGCTAGTAAAGCGTACACTTCGATAAGCCCCGCTTCTAGGGGTTGCCCCGCAGCTTTGCCACGAAATTCAAACCGCGTCACCCAACTGACGAGCCGCAAGCATGTCGTTCCCTTTAGGGCGTGTCACTGTTCAAAAGTACGTGCCTTGTTCAACACCGAGTTCAGTTACCACTTTTAAGTGTGTAACCATAAAACATGCCCGAATAGGACACGCCCAGTTCACACCCGAAATAAGCGGACACCAGCACCGTTTCCAGGTACCTCCGCACGACAAAAAAACACCACACAAAAATCTAGTTTGCAAACCAGTACCAGCACCACCTCTAGCGAAATTCTCTAGCGAAACTTTGTAACCTCGCACGTCGCTAGCGAACAACCTACCCCCGCTATACCAATTGGCCCTCTTTTTGTTACACGCGCGGTGCACTGGTTTCGCATGGCGGGATCCCGTTACCCGCTCCTATGTCTGTGCTGGTCTCGGTGCTGTCCTTCCGAACAGCACCCTTCATAACAGACCTGTTCCCAAAGCGGAATCTGTTTCAAAATCGACTCACATTACGTACCGTCAAACAGCTACGCATGTCAAAAATGGGTAAAAGATTTTTGGGGACACGCCCTTACTGTTTCATGCCTGAACATGCGCGCTCCGTACAAATTTGCAGTCACACGTCTCAGCTCCTCCAAGCCTTTGCCGTGTGCTCCAGGCCTAGTTACAGTGGCGGAAACAATTGTCCACATGTTCAGCATATTTTCACATTTTGACGAGCTGTACGCTATAAACATTAAGCCTTAATTCATGGTGGCCATACACGTAGAGAGGAGCATTTAGAGCACTCACTCAAATCTCCTAAAACCAGAGTAGTATATTTCATGGTCCTTCAACACGACAACATTTAATAACAGCACATCCGGACAATTTGTACCGGGGACAGGCAGCAAACTAGTTACTAGCAAAACTAGTACCTAGTCAACCGACACTTGGCCTTGATCACCACCTACATCCTCCTAGGCATGTTATCTACGAGGTTAGTGCAAACCTTTACAGGGATCTTCTCGCACTCTTCCTGGACCCACGCTTTTGCATAAGGGGGTGAGCACTAGGAAAATCGCGTAGTATTTGAACGTATGCAAGAGTACTGTGCACGATTTCATGTTGAATATTATCTCTAAGACTAGCCATGCTAAGGTGTGGCCAAAGATGCCATTAGTCGATTGGTCTCGTCTTATCATGGATCGTCTTCATCGCACCGTTGTAGGTAAAAATTACGAGCAGAGTGGCGAAAAATTGTGTATCTGCCACGAAACTTAGAGTAACATAGCACGGTTAACAGTGCATCCTTGCACAATTAGAATCACGCTAGGATCCGTAGGTCTCTGAGCGGTGCAGCAGTCGAAGTAGTCGTGACTGGTGGGGAAAAATATCCGGGTTCAGGTCTGGGGAGGAAGAGGGTCACTCCAGTGCTATAAACTCATGCTCTCCAAGCCATTCCAAGCCTAGGCGAGACACATGGCTTAGAATGGCTTAGAGAACACGAGTATGTTACGCTGGAGTGACCCTTTTCTTCACCAGATCTCAACCCGGATATTTTTCCCCACCAGTCACGACTACTTTGACTGCTGCACCGCTCAGAGACATACGGATCCTAGCATGATTCTAATAGTGCAAGGATGCACTGTCAACCGTGCTATGTTACCCTAAGTTTCGTGGCAGATACGCAATTTTTCGCCACTCTGCTCGTAATTTTTACCTACAACGGTGCGATGAAGACGATCCATGATAAGACGAGACCAATCGACTAATGGCATCTTTGGCCACACCTCAGCATGGCTAGTCTTAGAGATAACATTCAACATGAAATCGTGCACAGTACTCTTGCATACGTTCAAATACTTCGCGATTTTCCTAGTGCTCACCCCCTTATGCAAAAGCGTGGGTCCAGGAAGAGTGCGAGAAGATCCCTGTAAAGGTTTGCACTAACCTCGTAGATAACATGCCTAGGAGGGTGTAGGTGGTGATCAAGGCCAAGTGTCGGTTGACTAGGTACTAGTTTTGCTAGTAACTAGTTTGTTGCCTGTCCCCGGTACAAATTGTCCGGATGTGCTGTTATTAAATGTTGTCGTCTTGAAGGACCATGAAATATACTACTTTGGTTTTAGGAGATTTGAGTGAGTGCTCTAACTGCTCCTCTCTACGTGTATGGCCACCATGAATTAAGGCTTAATGTTTATAGCGTACAGCTCGTCAAAATGTGAAAATATGCTAAACATGTGGACAATTGTTTCCACCAGTGTATATTCAACCTCTCACTTGTTTTTGTCAAACTGAGAGAATGAATGGCTGTGACATGTAGGACAGAGTTCCTACATTTATGTTGTCCTCTCTATAATTATCAGAACTCAGTAACAAACCACAGGATTAAAAGGGCTTGTCAAATAAGGGTAAGTGCGCCCATTCTCAGAGTAACGAATTTACCAGAATGTGAGATGTACGGTAGTTTTGTGCTAAGGGGTTGTACTCTCTAAGAGTACGCACCTATCTAGCCGATAGTAACATATAGACATATGTTTGACACACCCAATAGGTTAGATGAGGGGCAGTGACGGGCAAAGGACACGCAGCTCAAGGTGGCACTACTAGTCCAACCTCTTAGGCAAGGGTCCGAAGTCCAGTCAGCAAGAGGACAATCGAAACAAGAGTAACCCAGGGCGACACTACTAGTCCAGCCACTAGAACAAGAGCCACAAGGCCCGTCAAGATAATTTAAGAAGTGGTACACAATCAAGGTCCTAGCAAGTGAGAAGCTACAGGAACAAGACCAATGTCACAGGATCGAATGTGTCGAGGAAAGGTTGCACTATCGATCAGTACAAGGCGTTTTTATACTTCCAAAGTACATCAGGTAACCAAGTTTATCTTAGCCTAGAGGAATAGACCCTTCTAGAAGATATAATCACCCTGCGTATAGCCACGCGAGGCTATTGGTTTGAAGGGATTACGGCAGGATTACGCCAGATAGCGCACCAGTACATCCCAAGCCTGGTCGGTGATATAACTATAATAGCAGGATAAACCAAAGGTTAATGGAAAACGGAGAATAGGAAACCAAATGAGATGAGATAAAAAGAGGAATGAGAGAGGAAGGAAATAAGAAAAGGGACAAGTGGTGTAACGGGGTCGTACTCCCACACTTCCCCCCCTCAAAGCTGGGTGGTAGAAGTAACACCCTGCTTCACAAGGTAGTCATGCAGAGGACGACGTGCGTTACCCATGTCGGACTCAAGGACCCAGCTGTCCTCAGAAGGATCATAACCCTTCCAGCGGATGAGAAGCTCCACAGTGCCATTCCGACGTCGGCGGTGTGCTAGCACGGACTCGACCTCGTACTCGGGTTCATTCTGGACGAGGACGGGCGGCGGCGGCGGCGGTTGGCGTCCAACGAAGAGCGTGTTTGGATCCCGATAGGGCTTCAGAAGTTGGACATGGAAGGCGTTGTGAATCTTCCAGGTAGCTGGCAGGCGTAAGCGGAAGGTAACAGGAGTGACTTGTGCTTCAACGAGAAAAGGCCCGCAGAAGCGAGGTCGCAGTTTAGATGGGAGGTGGCTGATGTCAAGGTTGCGGGTGTCAAGAAGCACTTGGTCTCCCACCGTGATGGTGTGGTCGTTGCGATGGCGATCGGCCTGGCGCTTTTGTTGCTGCTGAATGTCGAGGAGGCGCTTATGGGTCCGATCCCAAAGCTGATGCATGGTTGTGATGAAATCATGTGCAGGTTGGACTGTAGCGGATGTTGTCGGTTTCTGTGGTGTGAGTGGGTAGCATCCGTAGTAGAGGAAGAACGACGTCTGTCCAGTAGCGGCATGTGTAGCGTTGTTGTAAGCAAACTCTAGAATGGGCAGGTGCAGGTCCCATTTGGAGATCTCATCCTTGCAGGCTGCTCGGAGGAGTTGCTCAACAATTTGGTTGAGGCGCTCGGTCTGTCCGTCTGTCTGCGGATGGTAGGCGGATGACATGGCGAGTTTGGTCCCAAGTAGAGACATAAGTTCCTTCCAGAACTTGCTGGTGAACTTGGGGTCTCGGTCGGAAATGAGTGTGGTTGGAATGCCATGCTGTGAGATGATGTGACGAACGAAGAGTTGTGCTGTCTCCTCAGTGCGTGCCGTCGTGTGTGTCGGGATAAAGTGTCTCATTTTGGAGAACTTGTCGATGACGACAAGGATTGCGTCATGACTGCTCGTGGTAGGTGGTAACGTGGTGATGAAGTCCAGGCTAACCACTTGCCATGGCTGTTCTGGGACAGGAAGAGGCTGCAGTAGTCCCGCCTTTTTCTGCTTGTTGCTCTTCATCCGTTGACATGTATCACACGAGGTGACGAATTTCTGTACGTCATCTGCCATGTGGGGCCAGTAGTAGTGTTTGGCGATACCGGTGAGCGTCTTGTTGCCACCGAAGTGTCCGGCGTAGAGGACGTCGTGGTATTCTTCGAGTAGTAACTGACGCAAAGGAGGGTAATTGGGTACCCAAATTTTCGTTGATCCTTTCCGGGACGCGATGTAACTGTCCTACTGTAGCAAATGTCGCTTTTCCGCCAAGGGGACTTCGGGGTCGATGGCGTACCCGTGTGTGAAGAGTCCCTTGAGTAGTGGATTCATCCCTTCAATCTGAATGGCGGCAACGTGTGCAGGCCGGCTAAGAGCGTCTGCTTTGTTTTTGTGGCCGGGCTTGTACACGATGTCGTAGTGGAAGTGTGTCTCGAGGAAGTCGATCCACCGGACCTGCCGCCTGGAAAGGTTGGGTTATGTCTTCAAGTATTTCAGGCTGCAGTGGTCAGTGTAGACGGTTGTTCTTCGTCCTTCGAGATAACATCTCCACGCTTTGAAGGCGATGACGATGGCAAGGGCCTCTTTGTCGTGTATCGGGTAGTTTAGTTTTGCTCCATGTAGTTTCTTGCTGAGGTAGGCGATTGGTTGCAGTCCGTTCCCCTGGTCTTGCATTAAGACTGCTCCCACTGCCTGGTCGCTGGAGTCAGCTTTGATTACGTAGTCGCGTTCGGGATCTGGCAAGATGAGTACCGGTGCGGACGTGAGTGCTTGTTTCAGCTGCTCCACGGCTTCCTGGTGCTTTGGTTCCCATTTATAGGGCGTGTTCTTCTTCAGCAGATTCGTGAGGGGTGCTGCGAGTTTCGCATACTGTGGCACGAACCTGTTGTAATAATTAGCGAAGCCTAGGAACTGCTGCAACTCCTTCACGTTCTCGGGTGTCTTCCACGTATGTACGGCTTCAATTTTCTTGGGGTCGACGTGAACTCCTTGAGCGCTCACCATGTGCCCTAGGAACTGGACCTTCTGAAGGGCGAATTCGCTCTTGGACAGTTTGACGTAGAACCGTTCTCGTCGAAGAATTTTGAAGACGCGTTGTAGGTGCTCGACGTGCTGCTTCATGTCGCGCGAGTAGATGAGGATGTCGTCCAGGTACACCACCACGCACTCGTCCAATAATGGTCGTATAATGTGGTTCATTTCGGCTTGGAATATTGCCGGTGCGTTGATGAGTACGAACGGCATTACCAAATACTCGTACGATCCATACCGAGTTCGGAAAGCAGTTTTGTGGATATTGTTGTCCGCCATCCGTATCTGCCAGTATCCGGACCGCAGATCCAGTTATGAAAATACCGTAGCTCCCCGAAGCTGGTCAAGCAGGTCATCGATTCGCGGTATCGGATATTTATTCTTGATGGTCTGCTTGTTAAGAGCTCGGTAATCGATGCACATGCGCAGGCTTCCGTCCGGTTTCGGTGTGAAGAGTACTGGGGCACCGTATGGCGAAGTGGATGGCCGGATGAGTCCTTTGGCTAGGAGATACTCGATCTGTTTTTTCATGTCGGTCAGCTCCGTAGGGCTGAGCCGGTATGGTGCTCGGAAGGTCGGCTTCGATCCCGGTTCCTCCACGATCTCGTGTCGATGCGTTCGGTATGGCGGTAGCTCGTTCGGAGGATCGTCAGGAAGAATGTCTTGGAACTCCTTCAGTAAGTCCTTGATTTTTTCTAGAGGTTCCGAGGCTTTCTCTCCGTCATTCTCCACCTCTGTTGCTATAGCCAGGAACACGGTGTCGGTTCGCTTCACGTCCTTTTCGAATCTGGCGAGTGTCTCCACTGGGATATCTCCTGTATCGTCCTAGTTGGGTAGCTGTACTCTCCGTCCATTGTTGTAGATGCTTGCGGTGCAGTTCACCCAGTTGATCTCGGGGTTGAATCTTTTCAGGAAGTCTCGCCTGAAGATCAGGTCAAGCCCTTTTATGTTGGTGATGGGGAGAGCAGGTCTCCAGCGTAGTGGCCCGATTTGTAGGTGTAGCACTGCTTCGCCGTATACAGGTAACTTGCTGCCGTCCACCATCGTTGCAGAGAATCCTGATGGCTTGTACTCTTCCCGAAGTCGGTCGATTACTGCCTTGTTGCAGACGGTGTGTGACGCTCCGCTGTCCACGAGTGCTTGGAGGCGTCGTCCTTTGCAGATGACCTCGAGCACGAGGGGCAGGCGTTGCTCGGAGTACCCAAAGATAGTCTCATTGACTGGGTCATAGGGTACATCCCAATATTCCGTACACACCTTTGTGTTGCTATCTACTCCTGAGCTGGCAGCTGGCCGAGGCTGCTTGGAGAACGGCTCTTCTCCAGGGCCCGGAGTTTCCTTGACGACTGTGCGCGTCATTGATGACGAAGAACTGGATGCATCCGTTGGAGAAGGAATTCGGGGTTTGTGCAGCTTCTTGTAGACCCCCAGCTTCCTCTTGAGCTGCTTCAGCTCCATCGACGTCTTCCCTGGGGAACGGGTGGTCGTTGTGGGCTGGTGTCGGGAGAGGACGTTGACTCCGTGGAAAGGTCGGCTTCTTTCCACATTCCTTAATTTGGTCCCCAAGTTGTCCGGTACCGGTATAATCTCCATAGTTGTCTGCTTCTTTTGGAGTCCCTTCCGAAATTTCTCCAAGGCTCTAGCTCCTCGAAAATCATAAGTTTTCATTAAAGCATCTTTGTAAGATAACGTTAACGAATCCTTATAATTTCTTGGGTCTTCAAGGAGTTTCCCTGTCTCGGCAGAGTCTTTTTTCGCGGAGTCGTATTTTTCCTCGGCGATTTTCCCTGGCGAAGACTGGTCGTGGGGTGGAGATTTTCCCCCATCATTTCCTCCTTCTCGCGTCGAATCAGCTTCGTCGAAGTTGATTTTCTCGGAATCCCGCAGTCGCTTCCGGATCTTTTTATTTTCGCCAGCTAGATCCGCAATCACTGGCGAGTCCCGTTTTTTTGGCTTCTGATTGGCCGAAGGAATTCTGCCACTGTTGTGTGCCCGATACTCTACGCGTGCGGTTTTCATTTTGTTGCAGTCGAAGATTCGATGACCCGGCACCCTGCAAAAATCACACGTGTAGTTGGTGTTTTTCGGATGTGGCCGCCCCTTGAACCTGTCGACTTACATCGGGTCGGCGAACGTGGGGTGAGCCGAGCGGTCGCCCTGTCGCGTACTGCCGACGTGCGTCCGTCGTGTTCCGGCATTGACCATGTCGAAGCGCTCCGCGGCCGATACGACGTCACTGTAGCTCGCGTAGTTTGACGCTGCCACCTGTCGTTTGACTTCGGTCTTCAGCCCGGCGAGGTACGACTGTACTTTTCCCCTTCGGTCAGGTTGGGAATGCGGTTATAAAATTCCTCCATCTGCTGCGTGTACTGCGCTACACTCCCGAACTGTCGGTGTCGATGAATTTTTTCCCGGGCAAGGAAACTCGAATGTATCGGCTCGAATCGTTTCAGCAGGTCGGCGCGGAACTGCCGCCACGTGGCTTCACCGTGGATGAAGGTACTGTTGCCGCCAATCCATTCGAGTGCCGGCCCTCGCATCAGTGTCGCCGCGAGTCGTACGCGTTGACCGTCCCAAACTGGCAAGCTCCATCCGACGGCTGCGAAGTAGATCTCCATCCCGGCGATCCATCTGCGGGCATCGGAGTTTCGATTGCTCGGATCGAATGGCTCAGGTGGGCGCGGTTTCGGAGCCTCAAGAAACTGCTGCTACTGCTGTGTCGTCGCTGTTGTCGTTTCGTGTTGCGCTCCGGCGAGTTGAGTTACTCGCTCGAACTCGTTTCGCCATGCTTCGCGGTCCGCTCGCATCTCCTCCTGAAGGGCTGCGATGCGCGCGAAGAGCTGCTGGGTAACCTCGGCGTTGTCGAGGTTCGCCATCCTGTTCAAAAACACGCGCGGAGGGGGTAATACGAAAAAACGCGGAGCTGGTTGTTACCAGAATCGGCGTCGAATTGGTCGCCCCCGGCGGTTTTTCGAGGCAGGATCCCCGCCGCTGATGCTTAGCTGAGCGCGGTCGAGTGAGAAAAGCTCTGATTACCAAGTGTTACAGGATCGAATGTGTCGAGGAAAGGTTGCACTATCGATCAGTACAAGGCATTTTTATACTTCCAAAGTACATCAGGTAACCAGGTTTATCTTAGCCTAAGGGAATAGACCCTTCTAGAAGATAGAATCACCCTGCGTATAGCCATGCGAGGCTATTGGTTTGAAGGGATTACGGCAGGATTACGCCAGATAGCGCACTAGTACATCCCAAGCCTGGTCGGTGATATAACTATAATAGCAGGATAAACCAAAGGTTAATGGAAATTGGAGAGAAGGAAACCAAATGAGATGAGATAAAAAGAGGAATGAGAGAGGAAGGAAATAAGAAAAGGGACAAGTGGTGTAACGGGGTCGTACTCTCACAACAAAGCTGTACACAGTGCCGCTGATCATCTTTAGGCGCAAGCGCCTTCGTAAAGATATTAGTTGTGTTGGCACTGCAGTCCAAGTGTACAACGCGGGCATGGTGGCGTTGCTGTAGCTCGCGCAGGAGGAAGTACCGGAGCTGGATGTGCTTCGCTCTGCCCTCCAGTCGAGGCTCCTGACACAGGAGGATCATGGCCCTGTTGTCAGCGTATAGGACCGGGGCAGAGCTAGGCCGCTCACCTAAGTCTGTGAGCAAGAAATTCAGCCAGTGGTGGTCCTGTGCCGCCATGGCACCAGCGTAGATCTCAGCTTCACAGCTAGACTGTACAACAAACGACGAGCGGGTGGATCTCCACGAGATGGCACCTGCACCAAGGCTATAGCACTAGCCCTGGGAGGACCTGAGAGTCTCAGCGTCGTTTCCCAAGCAGCGTCTGTATGCCCTATAAGGACCACCGGCATGCGTCCTCCTAGTACTAGCCCCATGCCCGATGTACTTGCTAGTTAAGGCAAAACCCTTTTAGTGGCAGACAAGTGCTGTGGTCGGTGTCTGCCAGTGGCCACAAAGCGAGCCAGGATGCAGAGAGGGTATGCGAGATCTGGACGAGTGCAAGTCATCAGGTACATGAGCCAACCCATCAGCTCTGTGTATGGACCACTAGGCTCTACCGAATCCTCACGGACTGGGGCTGAGAGCCTATGATCTACCGGCAGAAGTGTGGGCTCTGCGGAGGAGAACTGAAGACCGAATCTTTTATAGACCTGGCGCACCAAGTGTGAGTGTGTGAGAGTGATGGTGCACGCTGCTCTGTCCCTGGAGTTCTGTAGGCCAAGGAAGCGGCACAGCTCTCCTAGTTCAGTACAGGTGTGTCTTCTCAGCAGCTCGGCCTTCACGGAGGCCAGTGTGTCTCTGTCTGCAGTAGCGAAGATCAGATCATCTATATAGACAAGGATGTAGAACGTGGTCTAGCATGAACGAACGAAGAGTGAAGGGTCTGCAGAGGACGGGAAGAACTGCAAGTTAGCTAATGTAGCAGAAGCATGCTGTGCCACTCGCGCGACGCCTACCGCAGACCGTAGACTGGGCGCTGCATGAGCTACTCGATACCAGGGGCGAAGGTGCCAGTGAAGCCCTGCCGGCGACACAGGTAGACCTGCTCGTGCACACTGCCGTGAAGAAACGTTGTCGAGAACTCGAGAGAGTGCAGCACATAGTCACGCTATGCTGCTACGCGTAGCAGTGCCCAAAGAGAACTCATCTTTGGGGTCGGGGCGAAGGTCTGAAAGAAGTCAACACCCTCGTGTTGACTAAAGCCTCTTGCAATGTAGCGCGCCTTGAACACCGACGGCTCTCCAGGAGGCGCTTCACCTTGAAGAGCCACCAGCCATCGACTACGTTCACCCCAGGTGGTGGACCTGCATTGACGTAGGTGCTGGTGGATCTCCAAGATGCCATTTCTGCGTCCATGGCATCTATCCACTGAGCAGCTTAGGGTCCCGAGGTTGCCTCAGCGTAGGTGCGAGGGGTCGGGATGTCAAGAGCGTCTGGCTCACCCAGAGGGACTAGCAGCATGGAGCAGAGATGAGGCGCGTCCTCGGACAGGAAAGCGAGCTCGTACTACCGGTCCTCCAGAACGTTACTACCAAGGGCAGCAGCACCCCCAACGGATGGAGGATGGGCAGGGTCAAAGACCAGAGTGGTGGCGTAGTCAAGGTGCCGGGTAGAGGCAAAGTCAGTGATGACAGCAGCAAGAGCGTCAAGTCTGGAGACAGGAAAAAACGGTTCGGTAACAAGGGAGGTGAGGACCTGAGGAACAAGAGGACTAGCGGCACGGAGGAATTCAGTCAAGGGAGGCAGAGCGACAACCAGCGACGACAGAGGAGGTGACGGGAGGAGGGGAGGACTAGACGCGTGGGAACGAAGCAACGTAGGGTGAGAGCGCTGAACAGGATAGTTGGGACGAGCATGATAGGGACGGCGAGACCAGAGGTGGGACAGAGGCGTCGGGTCAGGAGACACAGGAGGAGATACAGGAGGAGAATGCGGGGGGAAACGAGCTGGAGACGAGTCCGGCGGAGGAAACACATGAACGTAGACAGACGGTGGAGGCGGAGGTGGGTGACCACGGGAGCGAAGATCGAGGAGGTGAAGGGCGAACACCAGCGGCAACTGCGGCTACTGCTCCACAGTGACACTAGAACCTCCAGTTGCACCACGGTGACCACCGGGACGCTCCACGACAGCACTCATAGAAGGAGAACCCTCTACAGCACCGGTGCCACCCTTAGGACCACCGGGACAAACCACGAAAATACCCCCAGGACTAGCACCCTCCTCAACGCCCACACCCACAGACCCTTGCAGCGACGGCAGCGGCGACGACGGCTGCTGCGACGGCAGCGATTGCGGAGACGGCTGCTGCTGCTGCAACGGCGATAGCGGCTGCTGCGGCGACGGAGGAGGAGGAGACACCGGAGCAGAGACTGGCGGCGAAACTGAAGCTGCAGGTCCCCCCGAGTCAGCCGACTCCTCCACCAGGACAATCGACATGAGGGGAGTGACGTGAGACACACCTGACGGGGCAGGACGGGGAGGAAGAGGAGCAGGGGCTAGCGGGGGAGTGGGGACCAGGAACTAGGGCGGGGAAACCGGGAGACCTTGGTGGGGAAAGCGGGTGTAGAAGGAGACAGACCCGTAAAAAATGACATCATGAGAGTGAAAGAAATGGTGAGGCGGCAGGTGGTAAAAGTGCCAGTCAGACGCGTCTAGGGGGAAACTAAGGAAGACACAAGGGACGGTGCAGGTAGTGGCTTGTCCATGCCAGAGGCACGAACGTGAACAAGGCAGCCCCAGATGTGAAACGCAGATGCGTCACCAGGGAACCCGGTCCAGAGGAGGGCCGGCAAAACCTGCGGCCGTTGGGAGTATGGCCACAGGTTAAGCTGGTGAGCGGCGTAGCTAACAGCGAACAGCCACAGAAAATGGAGTGCACCGGCATGAATCATAGAGGTACGAGCCACCTCCATGACCAAACTGATGCGTCGTTCAGCGACCCCATTCTGTTGTGACGAGTCTGGCAGGGTGTACGACTAGGTGATCCTCTCCACACGACAGAACTGGTCAAGCCGACCGGAGGCGAACTCGCAGCCATGGTCAGAGTGAAGACGCAGCACAGGGAGGCTGCGGTGGACGCCTGCAGCCACAACCCACGGAATAAGAACGTTAGGCACGTCGGCCTTACGCTCCTGGGGAAACACCATGGTGTAGCGCGTGTAGTTGTCCACAAGCACTAGAAAGTGACAGAGGCTGCTGCTGCTGCTGCTCCGGGGTATCAGCCCCGATCCCCTCGTCTACACCACCTCCACCACACCCACCACCCCCACCACCCCGGCCACCCTTCCCTCCGCCACGCCCCCCCTTGAGGCGGCGGCCCTTACACTGACGCGGCTGCTCTGAGGCCACCGCGGCGGTCTCAGGAGCAGGGGCTGTCTCATCGACAGTGGCAGAAATGTCAGAGTAAGTGCACCAAGAGGGAGCACAGCCCTGTAAGATAGGGATCGCCGGAGTACCGGTAGACTGAGCGATAGTGCGCTGGCGGGTCTCTATCGCAGACAGAGCTGTGATGAAGGTGGTAAGGGTGAGGTCACCGGGGTGCTGACTAAGGAAGTGGTTGCAAGCAGTGGCTAGGCAATGAGGTTAAGGGTAGCGCAAAGCGGCGGCACGAAGGCAGTGAACTGTGCTTCAGTGCTAGCGGAGCGGTAGCTAGTCTCAAGTTTGCGGAGGTGAGTGGCAAGGTCAGCGACAGTGGGGAAGGACGCAAGATCAGGGAACAGCATAGGGAGGATCAGGCGGCCGGCAAAGGCCGTGGAGGGAGTGGAATAGCATGCAATGACCGCATCTTAGTACTCCTTCGCATTGGCTACAGTGGTAAAGCTGGGACACTCAGATAGGGGGATGGCATGACTAATAACAAGCTGTGCGACTGCGTCGCGCGACTCGCAGACAACGTGGGCAAGCTTAGCAGTGGCAAAGGCCTGGCGCTCAGCAGACATAGGGGCAGCAGGGAGGGCAGCAGGCGCATCGGGGCAAGGGAGCTTACCGTCGACATGGACGGTCAGGGAATGGCTGTCCTGGCGCTGACCTGTCAGCTCGCGTCGGAGGTCGAAGAGCCACGCCTCAAAATCAATTGCCCGACCCTCCGCGTCCAGGCGGAGCACAGAGTCCGCGATCACCACGGCTGCTGGAGGGGGAGGAGAGCAACAGAGAGCGGTGGAGAGTGCTGGAGAGCAGTGGAGAGCGGTGGAGAGTGGGAGAGAGCGGTGGAGAGCGGTGGAGAGCAGTGGAGTGCGGTGGATATTGGTGGAGACAGCCGGCGGTAGAGCCGGCGCAGAGGGGAGCCAAGGCCGGCGGGTCGGAGCGGCAAAGCGCTTTGCCGACGGGAGCTCAGGGACATGGCGTCACGGAGGCACGACTCGACGGGAGCTAGGGCCGGCACTGGTTGGGGCAAGCGGAGCTGGGGCCGGCGGAGCTTGGGACAGCAAGCAAGGAGTCGGCGGGCGTGGGGCCAGCTAGCTAGGGGCCGGCGAGCAGTGGGCCGGCAAGCGCGGGGCCAGTGAGCGGGGGGGCGGCAAGCACGGGGCTAGCAAACGCAGAGCTGGCGAGCGCGGGGCCGGCAGGCGCGGTATCAGTTTTGGATCCCTTGGAATATGTGTCCATGCCGGCGTTTTGCAAACCCCGCACGAAAATCAGGATGGCTGCGAGGTTGGGCACCCAAATTACGTTTTTGAGGCCCACCATCTTCCCATCAGCACCCTTGAACATGGCCTTGCCCATGCCTTTCACCTCTGCTCGCTGCCCCAAAGCCGATGTAACATGCTTGACCGGCGACGGTTCGAGTTCGGTGAGCAAGTCCGAACGAGGTGTCATGCTATAGGTGGCTCCGCTATCGATCACCCAAAGTCCAGAGAGTGAAGGGTGACCTTTCCCACAGTAGCTGGCTCCTTCAAGCCTTCCACACCTCCTGCTGCAGCTGCCGCTTGCGTGGAGACAAAGAAGAATTGGTCCGAGTATCGATCTTCACTCGGGCCCGTCTCGTAGTCTCCACGTTTCATGCTTGCCGCTTCGCTACCATGACCACCACGGCCTCCACGACCTCTGCCTCTTCCTCCCCTTGCTCCTGTGCTCTCTTAGCCTTGAGAAGGGGTCCATCCATCAGACAATCTGTAGCAATCTCTCCACATGTGGCCGGTCTCGTGGCAAAAGTGGCTTTCGCCATCAAATCGACCACGCCCACACCCGTAGCCATTATTGTTGTTGTTGCTGCCATATCCTCCATTACGACGGCCTCCATTGAAGTTACTACTACCAAATCTGCCTCCTCATCCTCTGCCCCTTCCACGGCCATGCCCACGGCCCATGCTTGCAACTGTGGCACCATCGGGACCCGCCAATTTGCGAGGGCGGAAATCTTAAGATTTTCCGCTTCACATCTTTGAGCGAGAGGCAGGGCAGATCTCGATTTAGGTTGATGATGAGCGAGGACCATGAGTCTGGAAGTAAGGCCAGCAGATTGGTCTTCTTTTGAAGATCACTGTAGTTCAGGTCAGCTCCTTCGAGCTGTGTCAACAAGTCGAAGAATTTCTGCACTCTTCCTCCACCAGTTCGCCTTCGTCGATTCGAAGTGCCGCCATTTGCCTCTCCAAAACCACAGCCACCGCCGCTGTTGCAGGAGCGTGTACACCCTTAAGAGTAGCCCATGCATTCGGTCCCTTTGCTGGTTCACACTGAAAAGGCTTGATGTGACGGATTTGGCTGCTCCCCAAGCCCAAGTAGAAGATAGCCTTGTGCGCTCTTCCGCACCCACGGGCTCTTCTCCGGGTCGTTCTCGGGGCGCTTCTCCATTCCTTCCATCACCTTCAGCAGATCATAGTGGTCAAATATGTTTTCCATCTTGAAGGACCAATTAGCAAAGTTGTCACCGTTGAACTTGTCAAGGCCAAACACTCTAGGCTCATCCCTTGAGGGGCCAAGGCTAGGTTGCACGGGAGCAACGGGTGGATCTTGGTGTTGATCGTGTGCTTGGGCGTCTTCTCTGCCTCCAACACCTCTGCCACCCCCTTCCTCAGGTCTAGGCATGGTCGAAATGGCTCCAAGGGGCTCTGATACCACTTGTTATAATCACAATAGGCTCAGATGTGCCTAAATTGAGAGATAGAGTGCACAGTCGGATTTCTGTTAGACGGCTTCAAATATTGATAACAATCTGATATGTGATTTAAACGGTGATGAATAAGTAATATCTGGAGCGCATTGCGGTCAGATATCAGCAGCAAGTTGAATCATGAAATTCCATGAAGATTTGACGACGCTATGGCGGTTTGACTGGCAAGAGGTATAGCAGCCACTATAGTCTTTGAAGTACTAACTTAGCAAGAAAAATAGAGATTGAGATGGTTCCCAGCCTCTACATATCCCAAGAGCCGAGGTCCACGTTGGTGGTACACCACCATGGAGTCCCCAACCACGAAGGGACTCGAAACAAACCCAACAAGGGGCTACACCAAGTGAAATGTAACACTACACGAAGTAGCATTACAATTGTCACTATTTTAATATTTATCCGCGTCCCTTGGGCTTGAAAACTTGAGCTCTTGGTCTTGGTTCTGCAAGATAAATTCTTCTTGAGTTGATGAGGGCTTTCTGCACTCACCTGCGATGCAATGGAAACTTCACACTCGACAAAAATAGAAAAACTCAAGCAACGCGCAAACGACGACTCGACATGCGAGTTGTAAAAACTCGCTAATGTCTTGACCGACACAAACCACATTGTGATACACCGTTCAAGCACACACCCAAGCACTAGATAGAAATGACATAGACTCACAAATCATTCCATGCCATGCATGCACACACACAAACAAGGACGACAAGTCGAGTGCAAGCCATAGGGTTGCACCAACAGGCTTTGCACCTGTGACCCTTCCCCGAGGATCTCAAGGGCAACGCCCAGCGGGTCTCTCGACACCCCCCCTCGCTGGGATAGGCGGAAGATACAAGCGCCTCTGTAGCGCTGGGCGCTGGGAATTGAACTCGAGTCTCCTGGCTCTGATAGCATGTCAGAACTCGGTCACTAACCACTGAGTTAAAAGGGCCTGTTTTGTAGCGGGTAAGTGCGCCCATAGCCCCCCAGGCTCTGCAAATATAACCCTTCCCCAAGGATCTCAAGGGAAACCCCCAGCGGGTCTCTCGACAATAGTCAGCACGTAGCTAGGGTATAGTACGTGCATATATATACGCTAACACACCCCCTAGCTAGGTAGGGGCAGAGTCTAGCAGCAAACAAACACAGCAGCACTACTTGTCTGACCTCTAGTGTGTGTAGAAAGCAGCTCAGTGCAACACTACTAGTCTGACCTCTAGTGTGTGTAACAAGCAGCTCAGTGCAACATTACTAGTCTAGCCACTGAGACAAGGGCCAGAAGGCCAATCAGCAAGTGTAACAACACAATAATTATAGTTCAGCATATTAAGGTCTGGATACAAGCAAGTGTGACGCAACTGGGACTAGTCCAAGCTGAGTACAGAACTGCTGATGATCACGAGGTCGAAGAGCCTTGGTAAAGATATCAGCTGTGTTGGCATCTGAGGCCAACTGTAGTACGTGGGCGTGACCTCACGCAGCAGGAGGTACCTCAGCTGGATATGCTTGGCCTTGCCCTCAAGTCGAGCCTCCTGCCACAGGAGGAGCATGGCCCTATTATCAACAAACAGGACCAGGGCAGACCTAGGCCGCTCACCTAAGTCAGTGAGCAAGAGCGTCAGCCAGCGGAGCTCATGAGCAGCCATAGCACTAGCGTAGGTCTCTGCCTCACAACTAGACTGCGTTATAGATGACGACCGAGTGTACCGTCACGAGACGACACTTCCACCAAGGCTGAAGCAGTTGCCTTGTAACGACCTAAGCGTCTCAAGGTCATCTGTCCACGATGCGCTGGCATCCGTCCTCCCAGCAGAAGCCCCAGACCTAATGTATTCGCCAAATACTGCAACACCCTCTAGGCAGCTGACTAGTGCTCTGGTCGGTGTCTGCCAGTCGCAACGAAGCAAGCAAGGATACCGAGACAGTATGCTAGATCTGGTCAAGTGCACGTCATCAGGTACATGAGGCACCCCACCAGCTTTGCATATGGACCATTGGGCTTGACTTGCTCACTAGAAACAGGAGCTGAGAGCTTGTGTTCCATAGGCAGGGGAATGGGTTGTGGCGATGAGAACTGAAGGCCGAATCTCTGGAGGATCTTCTGCATCATGTGGGACTGAGAGAGGGTGACTGTCCGCGCTGTGCGGTCACGAGATATCTCCAAGCCCGGATAACGCCGCAGCTCTCCCAAATCACTGCAGGCGTGTCGCCTGAGCAGCTCAGCTTTTACCGAGGCTAGTGCGACCATGTCTGGTATAGCAAAGATAAGGTCATCTACATACACAAGGATGTATAAGGGGTTTTGAGCAGCACGAACGAAGAGTGAGGGGCAAGCCGAGGACAGGAAGAACAAGAGAGCCACGAATGTAGTGCGTAGCGTGTGGTGCCACTCATGTCATGCCTGGCGTAGGTCGTAGACAGGGTGGCGCAGGCTCCACGTGGTCCCAGGAGTGAAGGACCCGGTGAAGCCTGGTGGGCACCGCAGGTAGATCTGCTCGTGTAGGCTGCCCTGCAAGAAAGCTGCCGAAAAGTCCAAAGAATGAAGCTCGTAGTCACGCTGTGCGGCCATGTGGAGGAGCACCTGCAGAGTAGTCATCTTCATGGTGGGGGAGGAGGTCTGGAAGAAGTCCACGCCCTCTCACAGGCTGAAGCCTTTGGCCACATACCACGCCTTGAATTTTGGCGACTCTCTAGGCGGGCGCTTAACCTTATAGATCCACATGTCATCGACTACGTTCTCCCAAGGCGGGGAAACTGGGTCGACGAAACCTATTGTGACGGCTCCTGCTGCTGCGGTGGCCGTATTGGGGGAGGCTGCTGAGGTCCCTGGGGCACCGGGGCTGGGGAGAGGGGCGCTGCAGCTGAGGGAGGTGCACCCCCAGCCAAGGGGTTCCTAGAGTCAGCAGACTTCCCCACGACCCCAACCGAGGGGAAGCGAGTGGCACGGGAGACACCAGATGGGGCCGGATGGGGTGGGAGGGGAGCGGTAGGCGGTGGAGGGGCGAGGAAGAGAGGTGGGGGCTGAATACGAGAGCCACGGTGAGGGAAGCAACTGTAAAATGAGACATACTCATCAAACGTTACAGGAGTGAAGGAAGCAGTGCTGCACTGAGTGGTAGACCAACCAATCAGGAGCGTCAAGCGGGGAACTCGAAGAAGACATAGGGAAGGGTGCAGGCTGAGATCTTTGTCTGTGTTGGTGTCGCGGACGTGAGCCAGGCATCCCCAGACGTGGAATGCAGACGTGCCACCAGGGGACCCAGTCCAGAGAAGGGTTGGCAAAAACTGTGGCCGCGAGGATGGAGACTACATGTTAAGCTGGTGAGCCGCGTATGGCATCGCGAACAACCGCAGAATATGGGGGCACTGTCATGGACCATGACCAGGCCAATGCGTTGCTCAGCTACCCCATTCTGATGCGGCGAGGCTGGTAGGGTGAACGTCTGGGTGATGCCCTCCGCACTGCAGAACGCTCCAAGTCGGCCGGAGTCGAACTGGCCACTACGGTCGGAGTGAAGGCGGAGCACAGGCAGTGAGTCCAGTGTGCGGACGAATTGGAGCCATGGGAGGAGGGTGTCAGACACGTCAACCTTCTGCTCCAACGGGAACACCGTGGTTTAGCGCGAGAAGTCGTCGAAGACAACCAAGAAGTAGCGCTCCATTTGAGGCCCAGGGACTTGTGGCGGGGCCCTAGACGTCTATATGCAGGGTCTCGAGCGGAGCAGTGGTCGGAGGATAGAGGAGGAGTGAGGGGCGGTGCTATCGGCCCTCGACGCAGGAGGTGTACGCGGGGCTACCAAGGCGGGGAGGGCGGGGAAAGACATGGGGAAACCAGTAACTAGGTCGTGCTGTACCATATGACACAAATGCGGGAGGGCAGGATGACATACACAGTGGTGCCACCAGAATGCATGGTGAGTGAGGGAGCGACAGGAGCAGAATGCGACAACGAGGGTGGATGCAGCTATCTGAGGGGACCCTGTGTGCAGCGTTAAGAGACCAGACACTGGGTTACGGACAAAAGTGGCAAGATGGGCGCCCGTGGCTGCGTCCGTACAGGCTGCATCCGCGCGTGGCCAGGAAAAGTGGTGGTGACACCGAGGTCCTGATTATGACCTACACCAACCTGTTTCTTGGCAAACGTGGGGATGTGCAAGATGATAAGGGAGTCGGACGAGACAGCTGGGCGCGGGAGGTCCGTGGTGCTGTGGGCGACGTCTGTGGCAGACGATTCTGCTAGGGAGACCGGTACCGGTGCCGGGAGCAGTGTGAGAGCAGTGCGGTCTTAAATGTAGTAGTGAGAGGCACGAGAGTCGGGTGTGAAGGAGAGGGCTGCTGCAGTGGGGGCCAGCTTGGGAGCACAAGGGGATCCAACACTGCACACAGCAAAGGAGCCTAGATAATGCACAACAGAGGAGCCTTCACTATACACAGCAAGATAATATGAGTCAGCAACACTATAATCATAAGAGTACAGAGAAAACATGGCAGCGCCTATCTGAGCCATCTCCATCTCAAACGCTGGGAAACTGCAGCGGAGCAGGACTGGCCAGTCGGGTGAGGTCGCCAGGGGTCCAAAGTGGCCACGGAACAGGTCGTCCAGGCAGCAAAAGCAGAGGGCAGCGGTGTGAACCATGCGCCCATAGACCGTGACGCGCGAGGGGCCGGTTTGGATCTGGTACACACAGTGCACGGGACCCCTAGGCCCGACGCTGCCATGGCCCACGGAGGAGCCACGTGAATCCCAGGGCAGTGACTGCCACAGGGCCCAACCACCATTGCCCGCACCATGCCCAGCACACCCGGGGCCCACAGGCCCCGACTGCTGTTGCTGCTGTGTCCGCTGCTACTGTGGCGGTGGCTGCTACCGCTGAGGCTGCTGCGGCTGCTGCTTTGGCTGCGGCTACTGCTGCTCCCCCTCCTCCTCCGTACCCGCCCCGCCAGCGCCCCCACCACCCGCCGCTGCTGATGCTCCACAACCACGAGGGCGCCGCGCGCACCCAGGAGAGCGGTCGGGTGCAGTGACCGCCACAGCGATCTCAGCGATAGAGGCGGAGGCAGCGGGGGCAGGAAGCTGGGCTGGAGGGTTGCCCTGAAAGATAGGTGCCACCACCGCACCAGTGCTCTGAGCAATGGCACGTAGGTGGGTCTGTATATGGGTCAAGGAGGAGGAGATGAGGCCAATAGTGAGGTCAGTGGGGTTCAGCACGAGGAGGGTGTCACAGGCAGGGGCGAGGCGGTCAGGGAGACGGGTAGTGAGGAGGTAAAGAGTGATGTGGGTGGGCGGGGCGGCTTGCACTGCAAGCCGCACGATAACTGGCCTAAAGGGAGCGCATGTGTGAGATGAGGTCCGCGACTGTGGGAAAGGAGGTCTGGTCGAGGAAGAGGAACGAGAGGAAGGGGCAACCGAGGGTGGCGGAGAACGAGGTCGCGTAGCGGGCGACAAGCACATCCCAGAGTTTCTGAGCCCTCTCCTCTGACTCAAAATGGGAGTGCTCGTCGACTGGCAGGCACCGAGTGATGGCAACTTGTGCGGCGACGTCCGAGACTCCCAGATGGAGAGGGCTGTCTTGGCAGCCGTGTACTCCGCACGCTGCGCCGACACTGCTCCGAGGCCAAGGGAGGGGGGCAGGCAGCTCACCAGTCACGTGGGCCACAAGCGACTCGCCCTCCACATGCTGGCTCATCAGCTGCTGACGGAGGGCGGAAAGCCAAGTCGTGAAACTGACTGCGCGGCCTTCGATGTCCAGCCAAAGGACTAACACCGACGCTGATGGGGCTGCAATGCCGACAGGAGAATCAGACGCGACATGTACCCAGACAGGGGCTGGTGCTGGCAGGGGTGGCGCACCGCGGCAGCGGCAGTGGTAGGGTCGGCGGCAGGTCCAGCGACAGATCTGACAGCCGGCAGCTAGGAGCTACTGAACAACGAGATGGGTGTCGGTGACTAGCGGCAAGCGACGGCGCCGGCGGCTGTGACGCTGGCGGTTGGGGCAGCAGCTGCCGTGCCGGTGACTGCAACTGCAGTGCGGGTGGCAGTGGCGCTAGCAATGGCGGCCGCAGTGCAGGTGGCTGTGGGTGTAGCGGCGGTGGCGGCGGCGGCTGCAGTTGCAGTGGGGGCTGCACTGGCGGCTGCAGCTGCATCGGCGGCGGCAGTAGCTTTGGTGGCTACACATGGCCGCTGCGGCTGGCAGCTGTGAGGCTGGCTGGCAGCATGCAGTGGGCAGCTGGAGCGGGCGGCGCGCAGCGAGCGGTGGGCAGTGGGCAGAAGCGGGCAGTGTGGGCAGCAACCAGCACGAGCAGTGGGCTAGAGCTAGGGCTAGGGCGCAGGCTAGGGCAGTAGGCTAGGGCGACAGGCTAGGACCTAACCTAGCGATGATACCATCTTAAACTGAGAGAATGAATGACTGTGACATGTAGGACAGAGCCTATATTTGTGTTGTCCCCTCTAGAGTGAGCACCTAGCTAGGCTACAGTAGATGCAATATATGTACGCTAGCTATTTTGAATGCCGCGCCTTGCAAGATGGGCCGCAGGTTTTAAAGCATTCGGAATTGGAGAAGTTACGGAAGCAGTTTGATTATCTCTTGGAGAAAAAATCCATCCGCCCCAGTTTGTCACCATTTGCCGCCCCGATACTGTTCACGCCAAAGAAGGACAAGGGTTGTCGAATGTGTACTGATTACAGGACACTAAATCGAGCTACGATTAAGTCGTGTTACCCATCCCTTCAGTTGACGAACTCATTGATCAACTTCGCAACTCGCTTCTTCTCAAAGATAGATTTGCGAGGCGATTACCATCAGATCCGAGTCGTTCCGGAGGACTGTAACAACAATACATTTTGTATCCATTATGCTAGCTACAAGTATGTTTGGTAGTTATGCCCTTTGGTCTCATGAACACCCCAGCTACTTTCCAAATGGCCATGAACCAAATCTTCAGCGTGTTTGTAGATAGATGTAGTTCCATTTATTTAGTCGCCATCCTCATCGCTGATCCCAACCATCAATTCAAAGTATTCATGGATGCGAGCGACATCGCAATCAAGGCCATATTCCTATATGACTTTTACGACGATTTACAGCCAATCGCATACACATAACAGAAGTTACACCCCTCCGAGTGAAATTATCTAATACACAACAGGGAGGTGTTAGCGACCATGCATGCTTTCAAAGTGTGGCGATGCTACCTGACGGAAGCAGACGTGACACTCAGGGCAGAACATCGAAGCCTACAGTAGACCTGTGCACAACCATTACACAACGCACGACAAATTCACTGGTTGGATTTTATGGAGTCCAACTTTGAATACACAGTCGCGCACAAAAATGGGGGATCCAACATCGCCAAACCCTTTTCAAGCCCATGTGCCCATCTCCACTCAATCATCATCGCCCAAACTTCATCGCATTTAACAGGATCATTTACCCATGGATACCTGACCGAGAGATTCTTTATGCCAATGCATGTATGAGCAATTGGCAATGGCTAAGGGAGTCATAAAGACAGGGATTGGTCGTATCTAGGTATTAAACTACAGGACATACTATTGCAGGAAGCCCACGATATAGTTTCCAAGCATTTTGGAGTCGAAAGAAACATGGGAGCAACTATAGTGTTACTAAATCTGGCACGACATGCAAAGCGACATGCTGCAGCATGTGACTTCGTGCAGAACCTGCCAAACGATGAAGTCGTTGAAGGAGCGACGGTCGGACAATTGTGACCAATCCCACCACCTTAAGAAGCGTGGCAGGAGGTGATGATGGATTTCATCACAGATTTGCTTGCAAATGACAATTGTCATGACGCAATCTTTGTCGTCGTTGACAGGTTGACAAAAATGGCATGTTTCATTGCGTGCAAGAAAAACATATCAACCGTCGTAAAACTCCATGGAATCCCATCCACAATCATTTCAGATCGATGCACGCTATTCACCCACAAATTTCTGGCGTCATCTGTGGGACCAATTCGGAACCCGTCTACAGTCCTCATCAGCCTACCAATCCGAAACGGGTGGTCAAATGGAACGGGCCAATCACATGATGGAGCAACTTATTTGCGCCACATGTGACGACATGGCCTATGGGAGCAGCAACTGCCATTGATTGAGTTCGCACACAACCATGCCCCATCAGCCACCACCCGTCAATCGTCGTTCTACCTAACTTATGGATGAGGCGCAACAGTACCGATCACCCCCAATCTTGCAACATTTTGTCCCACGTTCCCAATTTTTTGCCAAAATGTCGTAGAATACCCGCGAGCGAGCTGCCGAAACCATTAAGCGTGCGAACATAATTTCTATGACAATGCAGACATGCATTGCATATTAGTCACCTACCACACACAATACTTAGTATCACTCGACACTCAGAACCTTCAGTTGCCCATAGTCCCAAACTTTGCCCTTGCTACTTGGGACCATTCACCATCCTGAACATGATCATCTCAGTCACAGCCCATCAACAGTTGCATGCCACCTGAAACGTGAGCCCGTCTTATAATTAGAGGAGTGAAAACGAGGTTGGAAGAAAAAAATCATAACAAGAGGAAAGGTCCCAAGAGATTCCCCAATTATGGAAAATTCACAAACGACTAAGTTTCACTCTCTATACGAACCCAACTTTGACATTGTTCCCGTCCCAACCCAAGCAACCAAGCTGGCCACACTTGCCAACTTAGCATGGTTGCTCACAACCAATTTGCGGCTGCTACTGTAGAGTGACGAAGTTTCCCAACCTCCAATGGTCCCTACTTCACATAGAGCCACCCCCACAACTCCATGTTGTAGCTGTCGCAATTGTAACATGAACTGATGAACTTCCATTGTTTATAGTTATCGCATTCTTGCTCCGATAAAAGCAATTCTTGATCCAGTAAAAACTCTTCTCAAGGGGCGCCATCTCAATTACCTTCTTAAGCAATATAACCGAACACATTCATGATCTCCAAAACATACCACGCACATTTCGTTTTGCACACACAAACCACACATGCAATATGGAAGTATAGGATGGGGGGTATACATAATGTGATAGCATATGGTGACATCACACAATAATCCCCCCCTATAGTTGTCAACCATCATCCACCATGCCACATCTCAAGCATGCATACTCAATGTGTCAACGTATACATATCTGTTATATGCATAATTATAGGCTAGATAGGTACGTGCTCTTAGAGAGTACAACACAAACACATATATTCCACCAGGAATCCCCTGCTACAGTTACATCGCTATTTTGTCATGGTATCACGCTAGGTAGGTCGCACCCACCCGCGCTTCCGCCCTAGCCTACCTTAGTCCTAGCGCACCCCGCCCTTAGAGTGCCCTGCCCTTAGAGCACCCCGCCCTTAGCGCGCCCCGCCCTTAGCGCGCCTCGCCCCTAGCGCGTCGCGCGACGCCATAGCGAGTCGCCGCGCCGGCCCCCTGTGCACCGTGCTAGCCTCAGCTTGCTGCCGGCCCCTTGCTCGTCGTGCCGGCCTCGGCTCGCCGCGTCGGCCCCAGTTCGCCGCGTCGGCTTCAGCTCGCCGTGCTGGCCCCAGCTAGGCGCTGGCCCCTACTCGCCGCGCCGGCCTCTGCATGCAACGCTGGCCTCAGCTTGCCGCGTCGGCCCCAGCTCTTCGCCAACTCCTGCTCGCCATGCCGGCCCTTGTGCGCCAGCCTCAGCTCGTCGCGCCGGTCCCTGCTCGCAGCGCCGGCACAACTCGCTGCATCGGCCCCAGCTCGCCGTGCCGGCCTCTTCTCGCCGTGTCGGCCCCAGCTCACTGCAATGGCCCCAGCTAGCTGTCGGCACGTGCTCGTCGCGCCGGCCCCAGCCCGCGCCGGGCCCTGCTTGCCGTGCCACCTCGACGCCGCGCCGACCTCTGCTCACCGCTGCACCGGCCTCTCCTGGGCGCCCCTCCGGCATCTACTCCGCACCGTGCCCAGCATCTGCTCGCCACCGGCCCCAGCTACACCATCCTCAACCGCACTCCACCACTCCCCACAGCACTCCACCACTCTCCACCGCACTCCACCGCACCCGCATGTTCCCGACTCCTCCTCCTCCTCCTGTGTCCTCAGCTGCTGCAAATGTGCTCTCATGCTACCGCTGCTGGTGAGCCGCGGCCGACTCTGCTGACACTCGGGCACCATGGCGGACGCAGTCGTCCACCTAGACACTGAGGACCATGCGGTGGACTTTGAGGAGTGGCTCGCCGACCTACGCCGCCACCTGAAGGGTCAGCGCCAGGATGGCCAGTCTGTGCCCTGCTCTCTCGTTCCTGCTGCCCTCGCTGCCACTGCCCCGTCTGCTGTGCGTATGGATTTCGCAGCTGCTAAGCTCGTTCGCTCTGTCTGGGAGTCTCGTGACGCCTTTGCATAGCTAGCCATTAGTCACGCCATCCCGCTGTCCAAGCATCCCCACTTTCAGGCCATCGAGACCGCGAAGGAATATCTAGACGCGGGTATCGCTCGCTATTCCACTCCCTCCTCTGCCTCTGCTAGCTATCTCCTCCTACCCTTGCTCTTTCCTGACCTCACGTTATTCCCCACTGTCGCTGATCTGGCCAACCACCTACGTGCATTCGAGTCTAGCTACCGCATGCTAGCACCAAGGCTCAGCTCATTGTCCTCCCCCCTCTCATTGGCGCCATTCTTTCTTTCCTCGCCACGCGCCTCCTTGACCGCCTAGCCACCACTCGTGACACCTTTGTCACATTCTAGAGATACGGTGATGGAACACTTCACGCTCATGGAAAATGTATCACGCAAGGAAAGTCCAAAACACTCTAACACATATGATATATAATATATCACCATGTAGGGGAAGAGTGTAGGGATTTCCAAAAACGGAAAAACACACAATAAATAGCAAATAGCAGTGATCAAGGATTCGGCAAGCCTCATCCTCTCATATGTCCTCCCCTCGAAACAGGGTAGACGCTGAAAGTGCCCAGTTTTTCAGCAAGCACAAAGAGTTGTAAGGCTAAAAGTAGGCAGAGAAAATCAAGCCAACAAAGTTGTGCTGGAATAGTAGCTCCTTTGTAATTCATTACACACACTCGTGAGCATGTACGAGTGTAGGTAGCAGGTTTCCCATGATGAAGTATTGGGACATGTGACGCTCCAACTCAGGTTGTAGAGTAGCGTAGCGAATGGCGAATGGTGATAAGTCAGTAGAATTCAGCTGCACTGTAGCATTCTGTAGCGATGATAACAATGGTCAAGAAACCACCAAGCGTTCAAGGTTGACGTAGCAGTCGTGTAGCGGTTTGTATGCCGTCGTAACTCTGAAACTGCTGCGTATCATTGCGAAGAGACTTGCTGCCAAGTGATTGTAGTAGGACGAAGACACCATCCTCATCGGTGGAGCATCAATGCATGGTCGTGTTCAAGGAGATATGTTGATTTCTACGCTTAACCCATTTGACTCCTCTTCCTTTTCTAGTAGGCTGTTGGTGACGATGTCGGTGACTCTAGTATGCCTCATACATGTCCAGTTTAGCACGGATTCCATCAATTGGCCTCTGTGTCTGGATGTATGTACAGGTGTGGGTCCACTGGTGATCATGTGTCCTCTATCCGTTGATATTATAGTAACATTTTCGATAACATTGATGTCATTTCGGCTACTCAACATCGATGTTGAATCTGGTCTGCTTCTGCTTGTAGGGGTGCCATTGGAGTAACATGGATTCCTCTATTCATAGTGGCCTTGGCACTCCGGATCACACCTATTGGCTTCCATGGAGGTGATGCTGGCGATGGATTGGTTGGTAACGCATGTTTTATGCCTCAGTTGAAAGTCATTGGGTCATGAGGACTTAACTATTGTCGTAATCCTCCTATCCTCATAAGATTCTCTTTTCTCTGAGCTCTTGAGGGAATGTGGCATAGCCACGTTGGTCCAAGGCGCAGTGGTATCTCCATCCCACTAGCTGGAAATCGTAGATGTAGTGCCAGACCAGGTCTTGGAATCATGTTGGAATTGTATCCAGTGTCATCTCCATGGTTTGGAGGAATATCCATGAGAGTTGGGTGTTGCTGTAGTTTGTCTGTTGCGGCAGCGGTGGTAGATACTCGCAGCGGCGACTGGTGTAGAGGATGATCATAACTCGTAACAGTTTGAAGAAGAATCCATCTGCTCCCTCTTCCGTGTAGAGTCTTCCTGATGGTTGTAACAGTTGTAACTTCCAGGGAACATGTGTGCCTTGATGCACATGTGTCACTCCATTACTGCCGGTGATAGGGTCGATCAAGGGTATGAAGATTAATTGCTTCTCCCCTTGTTGTTTCCACAGGTAGCAACTGCCAGGTATACTCATTCGTGCTCCCGATGTACGGTCGGTAGAGCGCGTAATTGTCTTGTTGCAGTCTGCATCTTCCTCATTTGTCAACATCATCGTGTTGCTGGGCGTTCTCCTGCGTCATCGAAGTTACTTCAAGGGTTGTAACGCTTCAGCTTCTGGTAGAATCACCTCCAATACATGTACCGTAGAGTCGCAGGTGTGTCAGATTCGAGTTCTTGACACCTCGGTCTGTCAACCCTCGTGCCTTTGTGTGATGGCATAAACACCTAGAATCGCAGTCACATGATTGGGGTGTCGTCTCTTAAGGTTGAAGTCAAACTGCACCAATCAATAATTGTGAATGGTTGAGATTCATAGTGAAGATGAATCGATCAGCTCCTATTACGAAATAGTGTCTCGCTGTCCTTGACGAGACGTAGTAATTGCGTCGTAGTTGCATACAAAATTGGCTCCTTCGCATCCATTTGTGTTGGGAGGATTTTGCAAGAGAAAATTGCTGCTTCTCTGCAATCCTTTATGCACCAAATTGTCGAAGTATTTTATATCGTCAATGTAGAATGATAGTTTTATGAAAGTCATTATTGTTGTTGGAGATGTTCGGCTACATTGTTGGTGTACCTGTTATAATCACAATCGGCTAAGATGTGCCTAAAATGAGAGATAGAGAGCACAGTCGGATTCCATCAGACGGCTTCAAATATTGATAACGATCCGATCGCTGAATCAAACGGTGATATGTAACTTGGATCTAAAGCGCGTTGCTGTCGCCTATCAGCAGCAAGTTCAATCATGAAAATCTATGAAGATATGACGATGCTATGGGGGTTTGACCAGCAAGAGGTATAGAAGCCACTAGAGTCTTAGAAGTACAAACTTAGCAAGAAGAATCGAGATTGAGGCGGTTCTCAGCCTCTACAAGCCCCAAGAGCCAAGGTCCAGGTTGGTGGTACACCACCACAGAGTCCCCAACCACGAAGGGACTCGAAATAAACTCAACAAGGGGCTGGACCAAGTGAAATGTTAGGGGCTGAAGTAGCATTACTATTGTCACTATTTTAATATTTATCCACTTCCCTTGGGCTTGAAATCTTGAGCTCTTGGTCTTGATTCTGCAAGATAAATTCTTCTTCAATTGATGAGGGCTTGCTGCACACACGTGCCACAAAATGGACACTTCACACTCGACAAAAATAGAAACACACATGCGACACGCAAACGACGACTTGGCATGCGAGTTGTGAAAACTCGCTAATGTCTTGACCGACATAAACCACATTGTGATACACCATTCAAACACACACACAAGCACTAGATAGCAATGACATAGACTCACAAATCATTCCATGCCATGCATGCACACACACAAACAAGGACGACAAGCCGAGTGCAAGCCATAGGGTTGCACCAACAAACTCCCCCTCGGACTGTTGGCCTTAGAATTTGCTCCCCTTAGTTCAGAGCCATCCCAGCACGCTTGCAACACTTCCAATGCTGTTGCTCAACTAGCCTCTTGGTCATCATATTAGCAGGATGCGCCGTCGTCTTCACGTAGTGCAACTCCACTTCACCCGAGGTCACCATGCTCCTCACCCAATGCCATTTCACCTTCATGTGCTTGGTAAGGCCATGAAGTACAGGGTTCTTAGCCAATGCAATAGAACACTGGCTATCACAATAGAGTGGGGTAGGTCCTTGCTGCTCCTCCCCCAATTCAGCTAACAAACATCGCTGCCACACAACCTCTCTTATGTCACGGAAGAGTGCCATGTATTCGGACTCCACCGAGCTTAATGCTTGGTCCACTTGTTTCTTGCTCTGCCAAGCGGTTGGGCCTCCACCAACACAGCAGATGAAGCCTCCCACACTTGTCATATCCTCAGATTCTGATGCCCAAGATGCATCAGAGAAGGCGGTGAGAAAGAGCCTCCCGGGTTCAACTCCATCCGCACCCTTTTGACGCCTTTGTGCCGCCGCGGAGTATTGCAGTCCAGCAGTTGCTGTTTGGCCAAGATACTTGGCCACTCCAGCTGCTACCTGCTCTTCATTAGGGCATTGGACAACCCTAGCCAGCTGCCCGGTAGCAAAGGCTGCATCCGGCCTTGTGTGAACGGCCGCATATATGAGGTTGCCCACCAAGGAGTGAAAACGGCGCCTCTCCTCTTCACCAACACTTTCCTCCGCTGGTCCTTTCACACACTTGAACCCTGAGGGTAGAGGAGTTGCTACATGACCTTCATTCTTCACAAATTTTGCAGCCAAGGCCTCCAATTACTTCTTTTGATGCACTCGCATCCACCGCTTCTCCACATCTCGCTCAATGTGAAGCCCAAGGTAGTAGTTGACATCACCAAGGGTCTTGCACTTGAACTTGTCTTGAAGCTTCAGCATCACCTCCTTCACAAGGTCAGAGGAGGGTGAGAATATGAGGATGTCATCCACATAAGCCACCATGAAGCTCCTCTGCTCCCCCTCGCCAAGCATGAACAAGGATTGATCCGCCGTTGAGGGAGTGAAGCCGACCGCCTCCAAGATTTCCCGCAGCTTGATGTACCATTGCCAAGGGGCTTGCTTTAGGCCATAGAGTGATTTCTTCAGCTTCCTCACTCTGCCACTCCCATCATTATACCCTTCTGGCTGCTCCATGTAGGTCTCTTCCTCCAAAACTCCGTTGAGGAAGGTCGTTACTATATCCATTTGCTTCACCACCCATCCTTTGATGGCCTCCGCGGCAAAGAGAGTTCTAAGGGTTGTACCCTTCACCACTGGAGCATACACTTCATTGTAGTCCTTCTCATGCTGCTGATACCCCTTAGCTACAAGTCTGCTCTTGTAGCGCTCAATGTTGCCGTCGGTGTTGGTCTTGCGCTTGAAGAGCCACCTGGAAGAGATTGCCTTCCGCCTCGGAGGTAGATTCACCAAGTCCAAGGTGTCGTTCTCTATGATGCTCCCCATTTCTTTATTAGGATTAAGGACGGAGTCTAGGTGAACTTAGGAGCTAAAGATACTCAAAATATAAATCCGAAATTCTGGACAGAAAAGTCGTCTTCACAAGAAACGACGTCGACAAAACACTAGCCATTGGAATGTCGCCAAACTCAGAAATGTTGTAGCTTCTAATCTTAGCTACCGTTCTCAATTTGAATCACGTCGATTGATGGAGTATTCGCGACTCTATGTCTTTCGACGCACTAGGGGTAAGCTGTAGGAGGAGAACTCAACTCAATCTCAAAAGATCAATGAAAGTTCACGAATCCCACAAGGAATTATAGGAGCAAGAGAAAGGTTGGGATAGAAAGAGAGGGATGAGAGGGAAGGTCCCAAGAGAGTGCCCAACCAAGGAAACCCCATAAGCACAAAGATTCCCTCCCTATAGGAACCCCAACTTTGACATTTGTCCCTTCCCAACCAATCCATCCAAGTTGGCCACCCTTGCCAACCTAGCTTGGTTGTTCCCAACCAATTTGCAGCTGTTACAGTAGAGTGACGAATTTCCCCAACCCCAAAGGTCCCAACTCCACAACACACACCACACACAAATTCTTTCACACACAGTTAAATCATACATGCGAATTGAAACAAGGCATGGGAGGCAGACAGAATGTGATCGCATATGATGACATCACACAACATTCTTCATCTGAAGAGAGAGGAAGAGCGAGAGAGAGATAGAGCGAGAGAGAGAGAGAGAGAGAGAGAGAGAGAGAGAGAGAGAGAGAGAGAGAGAGAGAGAGAGAGAGAGAGAGAGAGAGAGAGAGAGAGAGAGAGAGAGAGCGAGAGAGAGAGAGAGAGAGAGAGAGAGAGAGAGAGAGAGAGAGAGAGAGAGAGAGAGAGAGAGAGAGAGGGAGAGAGAGACACAGACAAAGCGAGACAGAGAGACACAGGGAAAGGCAGAGAGAGATAGAGAGAGGGGCAGAGTGAGATAGAGATACAGAGGGAGAGAGAGAGAGAGATAAAGAGAGAGAGAGAGAGAGGGAGAGAGAGATCAAGAGAGAGAGAGAGAGAGAGAGAGAGAGAGAGAGAGAGAGAGAGAAAGAGAGAGAGAGAGAGAGAGAGAGAGAGAGAGGGAGAGAGAGAGAGAGAGAGAGAGAGAGAGAGAGAGAGAGAGAGAGAGAGAGAAATAGAGACAAAGAGTGAGAGAGAGAGGGCCAGAGAGAGAGAGAGAGACAGAGTGGGAGATGGGTAGAGAGGGTGGCAGCGAGAGGAGCAGAGAGAGAGAGAGAGAGAGTGAGAGTGAGAGATAGTGAGACAGAGTGAGAGAGAGTGAGAGAGTGAGAGAGAGAAGAGAGAGAGAGAAAAGAGAGAGAGAGAGAGAGAGAGAGAGAGTGAGAGGGAGAGAGAGAGAGAGAGAGAGAGAGAGAGAGAGAGAGAGAGAGAGAGAAAGAGAGAGAGAAAGAGAGAGAGAGAGAGAGAGA
>BQMB01002157.1:0-110670 GCA_027943415.1 Closterium sp. NIES-67
GGGGAGGGGCAGGTGGGTTAGTGCATGGGGTGAGACGGGAAAGCAGGTGGTTAGTGCACAGGGACAAAGGGGCAGCGGTGGGTTAGTGCACGGGGGGAGAGGGAAGTCAGAGTGGTCAGCGCACAGGGACAGAGGGGCAGCAAGGTGGGCTAGTGCACGGGGTGAGAGGGGGGACAGGGTGGTTAGCGCACAGGGACAGAGGGGCAGCAAGGTGGGTTAGGGCAAGGGGAGGGGAAGCCAGGGTGTTTAGTGCACAGGGACAGAGGGGCAGAGAGGTGGGTTAGTGCATGGGGTGAGACGGGAAAGCAGGGTGGTTAGTGCACGGACAAAGGGGGGCAAGGTGGGTTAGTGCACGGGGGGAGAGGGGAAGTCAGAGTGGTCAGCGCACAGGGACAGAGGGGCAGCAAGGTGGGTTAGTGCACGGGGTGGGGGGACAGGGTGGTTAGCGCACAGGGACAGAGGGGCAGCAAGGTGGGTTAGGGCACCGGGGAGAGGGGAAGCAGGGTGTTTAGTGCACAGGGACAGAGGGGCAGAGAGGTGGGTTAGTGCATGGGGTGAGACGGGAAAGCAGGGTGGTTAGTGCACAGGGAAAGGGGCAGCAAGGTGGGTTAGTGCACGGGGGGAGAGGGGAAGTCAGGTGGTCAGCGCACAGGGACAGGGGCAGCAAGGTGGGTTAGTGCACGGGTGAGGGGGGACAGGGTGGTTAGCGCACAGGGACAGAGGGGCAGCAAGGTGGGTTAGGGCAGGGGAGAGGGGAAGCCAGGGTGTTTAGTGCACAGGGACAGAGGGGCAGAGAGGTGGGTTAGTGCATGGGTGAGACGGGAGAGCAGGGTGGTTAGTGCAGGGAGGGGCAGCAAGGTGGGGGCACGGGGGGAGGGTCAGGTGGTCAGCGCACAGGGACAGAGGGGCAGCAAGGAGGGTTAGTGCACGGGGTGAGAAGGGAGACAGGGTGGTTAGCGCACAGGGACAGAGGGTGGCAAGGTGGGTTAGGGCACTGGGGGAGAGGGGAGGACAGGTGGTTAGCGCACAGGGACAGAGGGGCGGCACAATGGGTTAGTGCACGGGGGGAGAAGGAAGTCAGAGTGGTCAGCGCACAGGGACAGAGGGGCAGAGAGGTGGGGTTAGTGCATGGGGTGAGACGGGAAAGCAGGGTGGTTAGTGCACAGGGACAAAGGGGCAGCAAGGAGGGTTAGGGCACGGGGTGAGAAGGGAGGACAGGGTGGTTAGCGCACAGGGACAGAGGGGCGGCAAGGTGGGTTAGGGCACCGGAGGGAGAGGGGAAGCCAGGGTGGTTAGTGCACGGGGGGAGAAGGGAAGTCAGAGTGGTCAGCGCACAGGACAGAGGGGCAGCAAGGTGGTTAAGGGCATGGGGTGAGGAGGGGAGGCAGGCTGGTTAGCGCACATGGACAGAGGGGCAGCAAGGAGGGGTAGGGCAGGGGTGAGAGGAGGACACACACAGGAGGACATCGGGGATAACGGTCTACATCAGGGGGGGAACCAGCTCACCGTGCGCAGGCCGGATGAACTATGTGGAGGCCCCAAACTGGAGCAGTGTAAAGTCCCACACTCCACTGCGGTTGTGGTATTATTGTGGCATAAGGACCATGGCCCTTTTTGTAAATAGGGGAGAGAGGGAGGCGGGTTTAGGGGGGGAGAGTCAGACAACACGTGTCGTGAAGCATGTGCATGGCAACCAGAGTTGGGATGTGCTCGCGGTTCGTTGTGCGTCAAGTCCAAGTTACAAGACATGCTAGGAGGCACGGCTCGGGTTGACGGCAACATAACGATACAACTCACCGTTTAGGCTGCGCCGTGCCCCCCGGGCCGGGGCTCGCGTCGCACGGCTCGTATCGACTGCCGAAGATCTCAAATTGTGCACGTTGGAGCCCACTGAAATTCCGGGAGACGCAATGTCGGGAGGCGAGACTGCTGTCTGAGGTGTTGCTGTCCCCGTCTGTGCCCGAGTTGCAGGCGAACCAGTCATGGCCGCCGACGCAAGATCATCATCAGTCTGTTCCTCCGAGGGTCGCCGCCACTCGTGTAGGATGTTGTCGACCCAACACCAGTCCATCGGACCCAGTACCCGGTCCCTCCGTCCGCGCCGCACTCTCGTGATATGACGCACACGCGTGACAAAAGCGCGCACGATCCGGTCCATGCAATTGTTCCAATGTATTACTGCTAGAGCCACCCTCGCGTCATAGCTTCCTTGAAACCTGTTTCTTTTTGGGGCGTACTTCAGGATGAGCGAATGAAATGACTCATTCATGGAACTCGTAGCGCCCTCCACAATGCAAGCCACCTTGGCTATACTAAAGTTCCTACGACACCAATCCCTCACTGCCAAGTGTGTAGCGGAGTTCCGCTCGTATATAGCGCACTCAGGACCCCAGTTCTCCGACACGCATTTTGGCGTTGCACCTGCCCGTGCACCACACCGTGAGTGATCCCCTGCCCAGTGGTCAGCACACAGGCACAACTCCTCCGATACCTCCTCGGGAGTCGGAGTGTTCCCGTCAGCCGACCGTGCCCCGCTACGCAGCATACAATGATAAAAGTGCACGCCCAACCTGTCCGCCACGGTGTGCACCTTTTCGCCCCCCCGTGGTGCCCCGCTGTCTTCCCCACCGGCAGCCGACCCTCTACGCGTCCGTCTTCTTGGGGCTCGCCGACCCCAACGCCTGCCGCTCTGCTGCTGGGTCCCCGCTGCCGGATCCACGTTCTCGTCTGCCCCACCTCCCTGTCTGTTGTTTTCCTCTCCCTCCACATCCATGTCGCCACCGCCCATGTGGGCTTGGTTGCCTGCACGCACAAAATCAGAGCGCATGTGATTGGCCGCTCACATGAGAACCCGATCGACTGCAAGATGAACTCAATAACCGATTTGAATGATCACGCACATCCGTTCATAGCCGTTTCTCTCCACACAGAAAGCTCTACTACATATCACCTGGGTTTGTATTTGGTACTTGATCGTCTTCCATCATGAAGTGACGCCTCTCCCCGATACCGTTCCATGCTTGGACAAGCAACATCGATGCGTGCGAGTGGGGCCGTATCCCCCGCACTGGATGGACGTCACCATCCCACAATTCCTCCACATCGGACCATCTAACCATAGCGTCCGGCATCCTCTCCGTACCCCCCTCAGCCATGCCTCCATTCCTGTCGCTTTCACTTTCCTCTGGCGCATCTCCTCCTACCGCCCCCGTCCCCTGCTCCCTTGGTACTTCCCCTCGTCCCGTGTTGTTGGCTGTCCTAACTCCACTTTCCAACCTCACTACTTGTTGCAGCTCTAGGTGCAAATACTTTGCATCCGACTCCTTCATGTCTTTGAACTCAAACGCACGCAAAAGACACACTGCGCGAATGATTTCCTTTTTCCCCGCCGATCTGCTCACCCCCCCACCGCCTCGGGAAGGATGCCCTAACCACTCTAACAGTTTTTTCACTGTGATTAGATATAGATCCTCACATACGATTGCCCCATCTACCGTGCCAGCCTTTCGGGTCGCGTCCTGCACCTTTTCCCTAAAGTTACGGACCACAGAACCACACTTATGCCACCAATCTACTTGGTGCTTCACACCTTGCTCGTTGGCGGCTCTACTATAAGTGTTTCCCTCATCCGTGACAATGCCCTCTAGCCCAAAACCACTATTCACTAACTCGTCCATGCCCTGGTTGAACGCTACCCTCTCTAGCATCACCGATGAGTCGTCATCCCTCCCTCACCTAGTGTTTTTACACATCATGATTTTTCGGGATTCACGGTCCATGAACGACACCGTGCACCATCTGGCTTCGCGAACATTCGACCAACGACCATCGATGCACAGCCATCTTCTATTTACTGGACGCTGTGACATGCTCACCCGAACCGCTTCCATACTGTTTTTGGCCTGCTCTATGATCGCACTCCATAGACCACTATCGCCACCCATGAAGCGGTAAAATGTTCCATGGCCTGGACGTGGAACACCCAAGCTGCGACATATCTCCCAAGTTTGTTGATACCCGATTCCTGCTAGGGCAAAGGCTCCCACAAGCTTATGCATCACTGGAGGGGTTCGTGGTCCAGGCTTACTCGATGGCAAATCGTCCCTTACCCTACTGGTCGACCACATCTCATCCTTTGCAGGACAAGATGTGCACATCCACAGCATTCCAAAACACGCCTACGACCTCTTCCATGATGCAAGCATCATCTCACCCTGACAGCCATTTTTCTGACAGTAACCCAACGCCCGGCCACAAAAGAAGGAAACCATCACCCTCGGATCAAGGAAACATAGCATGTCCGATGGAAAGTCGTCCCAGTTTGGATGGGATTTCCACCCTTGCGGCACCCGCCTTGGGGCCGGTCCCTCTTGTGGTGCTGATCTGCAAGTACGACACGGAATGACAGAACACGGTTGCGATGTACAGTGGCCAGAGTCGGACTCAGTTGCATGACAAAGCGGACGATACTCTAGGAGTTGCATTCCTCCTATTGATTGCGCACGCGAATATCTTAGGGTCCTCTCAAAATTGCCACCAGGATCCTAGAGCACTCACCCGTCATGAACATCGACCGCCTCGGCTGCATCGTTTGCAGATATCCCCCCATCTCCAAGACGTGCCCCCGTTTCATGGGACCCTTCTTGGACCTGCCCCATGGCACCAGATCCTTCAGCACTCTCACCCATATGCGAGCCACCCCCCCCCCCTAGCTGCCGGATCACGACCTTCTTGCCTCGCAGTACCGAGTAACCTCCCCCCCCTTGTCAGCGCATCATGGCAGCCTCCCCCCCCATTGCCATCTCCCCGCTGCTGTCCTCCAGTATCTGTCGCCGAACTGTCGTCCGACTCCTCCGACGTGCTCGCTCCCGCCGGCGCGGCCCCATCTACAGGAACATTGTCGCACGTTAGCACCGATGTCTGTCTCATCTCCCATTTCAACGACTTAACACGACCACTAAGTCATCCTAAAGACATCCACACACCTGTTGCTTGATGATTTACCCATCTTGATCCCTTGCGTGCGCCACCCCATCCATTCCCGTTGACCCTCCGCATACCACCCCTCCCCACCTCCTCCCAGGGTGGGAAGTCGTAATCCACACCAGCCAACTCTCTATTCCCGCGGTCCAGAATGTCATCCATCTTCGCCGCACCCCGGCCCATTCGTTTCCAGAACGTAGTGGACGAAGCCGCAAGATGTAGTTTCACCACCTCATTGGCTGCGTGCCCATGAGGTCCTGCGTTATGCACCAGCACAAACGAACCATTAGTTCCTTGTTTATTCCAACACACGTACCTTCACATATACTTTTTGACGAGTTGATGTACACACGTCAGCTCACCTGCATTCGCGGCAGCCTGCCGTAATCTTGCTGTTACGTTCGGGGCAGCGTGCATGTAGATTTTTAGTAGGTCGCTGAGTGTGGCCAAACGCGGCCCAGGCATGAGCACGCTCAACCCCATGCACAAGTAGCAGATGGGTGCTCGTAACGACCACTCTACATTGTGTTGGCGCACATCGTATGTTTGGCATGCCCGTGCTGCATTGCGGGTTGCCCGTCCCCCACAAGGCTCCCTGTACGAGCGCAGAAAGGGGGCAACATGTGCAGTTTGGTTCACGACATTGGTGATGGTTCTCATATTTCAACGCGGCCCAGTACCACAAGGGATCATCCACTCCTTGCACAACAGGTGCGCCCATTATATTTCACCCGTCACCAACAACCCAACTGTGGGGGCTGAGGCGTGGCACCACAAATGAATGATTGCGTAGTGGGCAACCCTCATTACATTGTCAAGGCTGTTCTCGTACCCTCACTTACCGACAGTCGGTATGCACATGTCTACTAGATCCCCCACGCTACCCGCCATGTGGGCTCGTTCCGCCCCGCCTCGCGCCCAACATTCTCGACACTGTCACCACCCTTCTGCCACACACACAGAGTAGTGAAGACAAGCATAGCCCATGTGGAACATTGCTTGCCAATTTCTATGGGGATGGGTTGAATCGAGGGATAGCAACTCCTCCTTGCCAAACATGACCCTCCAATATCCCCTTTCTCACCCTCCCAATCCACATCACATGAACACTTGCTCCCACCCTGCTCCGCAGCTGGCCCCTTGCTCCGCATCTCCCACCTTGCTCTGCATCTTGCCCTATCCATCTTGCTCCCCTCCTGCAACCGCGCACCCCACAGCCTAGCTCCTCATCACACCCCAGAGCATATCTACCGATGCTCCCTCTCGTAGGCTGCACTCTATCCAGCCTTGCTACAGTGGTCCCCCCGAGCCCTCTGAACCCTAGCTCCCCATTTCACCCCACACCCTATCCATCCATGCTCCCTTCGCTCTCCCCACTCTCTCCACCCGTTCCCCCTCTCACCCCACGGCCTATCTACGCCCCCACCGCTTACGCTATACGCCCCTATTCAGCCTTACTCCCATGGTCACCTAGCGCCCTCTGTACCGTCGCTTCCTATTTTACTCCATGCACTATGCAGCAGTGCTCCCCCACTCACCCCACAGCCTATCCAGAAACCGGGATGAGGCATAGCAAACCGGAAAAGGTGGGGGGGGGGGGGGGGGGGGGGGGGTTTGCTGAACAGGGAGATGTGGTGCACCTGGTTCTGTTGCAATGCATGATCAACCCAGAAGCACAACATCATGCATAATAAACATGCAACATGCCATGCTTGAAAAGCCCAATTCCCCCAGCCACTGAATTTCAGCCCCAGCATCATGCCATGGTAGAGTTTCGCGAGCTAAACTCGGTATGAGGCAATTGGCGAGAGAGAGGGAGGGAGCATTGTATCAGGTGGGGTGGGTGAGGTGGAGACATAGGGGTGCAAAGCTGTGGTGGTAGGCTGTGTGGTTAGATCCGGATTCTTGACACTACCGCGGATTTCCCAACTCCGGCCCAACTGGTTGGGTTCGCTTTGTCGTTGCCCGGCTGGAAAATCCATCAAATCTTGCGTGGCCTGTCCATTTTCCCAGCTTCCCCTATCTCCCCTCGCCCTATCCAACATGCACCCTGCGCTCTCAACGGGTATTTTCCAGCCGTGTTCTCCCGTTTAATCAGCACCCTACCCACACTTGCTCCCGTTCTCACCCCACACCCACTCCACTCTTGCTCAACCGGGCATACCACGGCCTATCCAGCATCCCTTACACTCTCACACCCCACGCCCTATCTAGCCTTGCTCCCCCTCTCACCCCGCGCCATATCCAGCATCCATTCACTTCTCACCGCACGCCCTATCCAGCCTTGCTTCCCCACTCACCCGACACTCTAAACTGCATTGCTACCCCTCTCACCCCCCGCCCTACCCAGCCTTGCTTCCCCGCTCACCCCACGCCCTATCCAGCCTTGCTTCCCCTCTCACCCCACGCCCTTTCCAGCCTTGCTTCCCCTCTCACCCCATGCCCTATCCAGCCTTGCTTCCCCACTCACCCAACACTCTAAACTGCATTGCTTCCCCTCTCACAACCCGCCCTACCCAGCCCTGCTTCCCCTCTCACCCCACGCCCTATCCAGCCTTGCTTCCCCTCTCACCCCATGCCCTATCCAGCCTTGCTTCCCCACTCACCCGACACTCTAAACTGCATTGCTTCCCCTCTCACCACCCGCCCTACCCAGCCCTGCTTCCCCTCTCAACCCACGCCCTATCCAGCCTTGCTTCCCCTCTCACCCCATGCCCTATCCAGCCTTGCTTCCCCACTCACCCAACACTCTAAACTGCATTGCTTCCCCTCACACCCCCCGCCCTACCCAGCCTTGCTTCCCCGCTCACCTCACACTGTAAACTGTCTTGCTTCCCCTCTCACCCCACGCCCTACCCAGCCATATTTCCCCACTCACCCCGCGCCCTGCCCAGCCTTGCTTCCCCTCTCTCCCCACACTGTAAACTGTCTTGTGTCCCCTCTCACCCCACGCCCTATCCAGCCTTGCTTCCCCTCTCACCCCACGACCTATCCAGCCTTGCTTCCCCTCTCACCCCATGCCCTATCCAGCCTTGCTTCCCCACTCACCCGACACTCTAAACTGCATTGCTTCCCCTCTCACCACCCGCCCTACCCAGCCCTGCTTCCCCTCTCACCCCACGCCCTATCCAGCCTTGCTTCCCCTCTCACCCCATGCCCTATCCAGCCTTGCTTCCCCACTCACCCGACACTCTAAACTGCATTGCTTCCCCTCTCACAACCCGCCCTACCCAGCCCTGCTTCCCCTCTCACCCCACGCCCTATCCAGCCTTGCTTCCCCTCTCACCCCATGCCCTATCCAGCCTTGCTTCCCCACTCACCCGACACTCTAAACTGCATTGCTTCCCCTCTCACCACCCGCCCTACCCAGCCCTGCTTCCCCTCTCACCCCACGCCCTTTCCAGCCTTGCTTCCCCTCTCACCCCATGCCCTACCCAGCCTTGCTTCCCCGCTCACCTCACACTCTAAACTGCCTTGCTACCCAGTCTTTCTTTCCCGCGCCCTGCCCAGCCCGACTTCCCCTCTCTCCCCACACAGTATAAACTGCCTTGCTTCCCCTCTCTATCCACGCCCCACCCAGCCTTGCTTCCCCGCTCACTCCACACTATAAACTGTCTTGCTTTCCCTCTCACCCCACGCCATATCCAGCCTTGCTTCCCCACTCACCCCACGACCTATCCAGCCTTGCTTCCCCTCTCACCCCATGCCCTATCCAGCCTTGCTTCCCCACTCACCCGACACTCTAAACTGCATTGCTTCCCCTCTCACCACCCGCCCTACCCAGCCCTGCTTCCCCTCTCAACCCACGCCCTATCCAGCCTTGCTTCCCCTCTCACCCCATGCCCTATCCAGCCTTGCTTCCCCACTCACCCGACACTCTAAACTGCATTGCTTCCCCTCTCACCACCCGCCCTACCCAGCCTTGCTTCCCCTCTCACCCCACGCCCTATCCAGCCTTGCTTCCCCACTGACCCAACACTCTAAACTGCATTGCTTCCCCTCACACCCCCCGCCCTACCCAGCCTTGCTTCCCCGCTCACCTCACACTGTAAACTGTCTTGCTTCCCCTCTCACCCCACGCCCTACCCAGCCATATTTCCCCACTCACCCCGCGCCCTGCCCAGCCTTGCTTCCCCTCTCTCCCCACACTGTAAACTGTCTTGCGTCCCCTCTCACCCCACGCCCTATCCAGCCTTGCTTCCCCTCTCACCCCACGACCTATCCAGCCTTGCTTCCCCTCTCACCCCATGCCCTATCCAGCCTTGCTTCCCCACTCACCCGACACTCTAAACTGCATTGCTTCCCCTCTCACCACCCACCCTACCCAGCCCTGCTTCCCCTCTCACCCCACGCCCTATCCAGCCTTGCTTCCCCTCTCACCCCATGCCCTATCCAGCCTTGCTTCCCCACTCACCCGACACTCTAAACTGCATTGCTTCCCCTCTCACCACCCGCCCTACCCAGCCCTGCTTCCCCTCTCACCCCACGCCCTTTCCAGCCTTGCTTCCCCTCTCACCCCATGCCCTACCCAGCCTTGCTTCCCCGCTCACCTCACACTCTAAACTGCCTTGCTACCCAGTCTTTCTTTCCCGCGCCCTGCCCAGCCCGACTTCCCCTCTCTCCCCACACAGTATAAACTGCCTTGCTTCCCCTCTCTATCCACGCCCCACCCAGCCTTGCTTCCCCGCTCACTCCACACTATAAACTGTCTTGCTTCCCCTCTCACCCCACGCCATATCCAGCCTTGCTTCCCCACTCACCCCCCCCCTACCAGCCTTGCTTCCCCTCTCAGACCACACTATAAACTGTCCTGCTTCCCCTCTGACCCCACGCACTCCCCAGCCTTGATTCCCGTCTCACCCCACGCCATATCCAGCCTTGCGTCCCTTCTCATCCCACGCCCTATCTATCCTTGCTCCCCCTCCCACCCCACGCCCTATCCAGCATCCCTTCACTTCTCACCCCGCGCCCTATCCAGCCTTGCTTCCCCACACCCCGCGCGCTGTCCACTCCCTAAGCACCTCCCCAACCGGTCCGTATGTAGACTTGCCCCCCCTCGCACCCCGCTCCCATTGACCATTGCTGCATCGCAAACTCACCCCGAACTCACCCACCCTTGATCCCTTTTTCGTCCCGCGTCCTACAAACGCAGTACACTAGCCTGTCCACTCTTGCGCCACTTCCCCAACCACACCCTGTTTACCATTCCTCCCCTTCTCACCCCACGTCCTGTGTGCCCGTGCTATCCCGCCCAACATTGGCTCTATGTGGCGTGGCCATCCCTCCCAACCCAAGCGCAGAGGACCCTGGCTATTCCCCCCAACCAATGCTGTAAATAGGGTGGCAAACCCTCCCACCCCAAGCTATATTTTCGGCAGATGGATACCAGTTGCGACCCTCCTCCCGTCCCTGCGCCCTCTCCCTCCGTTCCTCCTCCTCCATCGCAGCGTGCTTCTTGCCCTCTCCCCCTATCCGCCTGTCTATCCCCTGTGACAGCGCTGCTATTTTCCTCTCTCCGCCGCCCCCCCCCCCCCCCTCTCTCTCTCTCTCTCTCTCTCTCTCTCTCTCTCTCTCTCTCTCTCTCTCTCTCTCTCTCTCTCTCTCTCTCTCTCTCTCTCTCTCTCTCTCTCTTCCCGTCTTCTCTTTGCCCTCTCCGCAGTTTCGTGTTTCGCCTCGGCCTGTCGGCGTCCATCTGCCATTCCCTAAGAGCGCATTTATGCTTACAAGCTTTTATTAGATGTAGTGTCAGCTAGGGCGCGGGTCCACCTCCGCCCTCTTCCGGTGGGCTAAGCCCACGGCCGCGCGTCTTTTCTGTTCCTCCGGCGATTGCGGCACGCCGCGCCGCACACTAGCCGCACACACTTGCGATGCGGCTTTTCCGGGCGTCTTTTCTAACCTTATCCGCTCAGCCACGCTCCTGCCAGGTGGAATTGTCCAATATGGCGAGGTTACTTATGCTGCGGGAATCTGTCGGGCGCGTCTAGGTAGATACTGTTCTTGTCCCAATCTTGTCCAATGACAAGCGCGTGTAGTCTGAGTTACGCCTGGGCTATTGAGGGTGCTCCTCGCTTGTTTCTATATGGGCGTGAGACATACAGTTCCGAACTCTCACGTGTGGACGTCCACCTCTCCCTACCCATTCAATATTTGTTAGAATGTATTTCCAACATATCAAACCGCTCTCCACCTTGCCAAAGTTCGAACTTACTTGGTTATGTAACCGTATGTTCCACGCCCTGAGCGTGGTTGGTGCTGGTGTGCTCGCGAGCTGGCGAGGGGTGGTTGCAGCAATCCCTAGCGCGCATGAATGCTGGCGATGCACAGGTGATTTTGTCCTTTTCCGGCGGGCACATTTTATTGGGTTTGCATTTTGGTTTGCGAAGTTCGCACTCTCTCAAATCCCCCTGGGTGTTTCGTATTCCTGTTTCGCGAGTACTCCTTCGCGGCCAAAATGGGCCAGAAATCCCTGCAACCGAGCCTCCACCCAACCTCCTCCGAGCCTGGACCAGAGGGCGTTGACTTTCACGAGCTAATTTGGGACCTGGGCTTTAAGCGTATCTGAAGTGTAACACTACACTCAAGGAAAGTCGTATCGGGTACGCGAGTCAACGGAGGTTACACGAGGAGGTTGGACGAAAGAATACGAAAGAGCGAAGGGGCTCGAAGGGTCGCAACCGGAGGTTGCGATTGACCGTTGCGACTGCAAGGATGGTAACCGAACAAACAATCGAGTCGCTGTGCGACTCGATAACTGTTTCTTCAACTGTATTCTACAACTGCTTCATTTCTTTTTCTCTATATATTGCTGTATGCTTGTTTCTTTTAATCAATCACTTGCTCTCACATACTAGTGCAAGGGTTCAACTACTCAACACTTCCACTGCACTACTCAAGCATTCCATACAGGTGGGACTTAGTCTCTGAAAAGATCCTAGGGCTTTTCTCAGCCCAACAATATCAAAGGATGTTAGTATAGACAATATAGGTTTGTGCCTTAGAGGGTACAACACTCTAGGCTATATACCCCTGTACTCTCTCCTTCTATCCACTTCTTCAATTCTGATAACTACGGCATGTGGATGTATATGCAACTGGGCTGGCAGAGGCAGGGGGGGAGGTTGGCGTGTGTGGGAAGAGCGTGCATGTTGTGAGGGGAAAGCACGGCACTACTGAATACGTGGGGAGTGTTGAGTGACCCGCTGGGGTTGCCCTTGAGATCCTCGGGGAAGGGCCACAGGTGCAGAGCCTGGGGGGCTATAGGCGCACTTACCCGCTATTCAACAAGCCCTTTTAACCCAGTGGTTAGTGACTGGGTTTCTGACATGGTATCAGAGCCAAAGGTCTTGGGTTCAACTCCCAGTGCCAGCGCTGCAGAGGCGCTCGTGTCTTCCACCTATCCCAGCGGGGGGGGGGGTGTTGAGTGACCCGCTGGGGTTGCCCTTGAGATCCTCGGGGAAGGGCCACAGGTGCAGAGCCTGGGGGGCTTTAGGCGCACTTACCCGCTATTCAACAAGCCCTTTTAACCCAGTGGTTAGTGACTGGGTTTCTGACAGGGAGAACGGAGAGGGGGAGGAGTGGAAGAGATGCAAGGGAATGATGATGGGGATGAAAACTGATTGGTGAGGGCAAGCCAAGAATTTGAGATCTCTATAATCTTTGCAAACCCTCTCGTTCTAGGAATATTCTATGCTAGGAAGGTTGTAATTGCAAAGTTATTGGTACCTTCCTTGGGCTGGAAGCTTGCTCTCTAGTCAAGAAGTGTTGGACGGTGCTGAAACCGAGTGACTCTAAAGCGATTAGCATCCATCCCTCCATCCACCAACCAACCAGGGCCCACCCTACCGTCAATCTCCAGGCCCACCCACATGGCTATCCCGCGCGTTCCATCACACCAGCCCCCCCTTTCATCTCCCCCAAATCACGTGCAGAACGGGTACTTGCACTGAGCTTCCGAAAGAGTCCTTCATCGCTGCTCCGTGACAGATATCGCGTCACACATCTCCTCGTTGCCTCTCGACATCGTCACGCTTCGTCGCGATATTTGCGCGGCTACCCCGGCGTGACTGTAACGGGGTTTAGCAGGCCGTGGTCTTTTGCCAGCTCAGTCTTATTTCGTCGAAGAATTTTTCTACAGCACGTGAAAGTCGACAAGCTATCGTAGAGTTTGGTGTAACTGCAAGCGCGCGCACCTTTTAGTATACGCGCGAAGAATCAGCAATGCTCGTCTGCTAGTATCCGCGTTAATTATCGGCAATGCCCGTCTGCTAGTGTACGCGTTACAAGCCGACAATGGCCGGGGCGGAGAGTCGGCCGCCTCCCCGGCGGGTGCATTTGCAGCAGCAGCCGCTGGTGGTCACCACGACCGTTATCCAGGCCGCTGCCGTATTGATCATGGTGAGTTGCTAGACTCGGTGTTGATGTATCGAGTCTAGCCGCTCCAGGCCGCTGCGGTACTAATCATGGTGAGTTGCTTATAACAATGCTGATTATAACGAGTCCCGAAAAGCAGCAACGTGTCCCGAAAAGCAGCGATGGCGGTAACTAGTAACAGCGATTTTCAGGGCAATGCTGGTGTGCTGTTCACGGTAGCGGTGACCACCGGACAATCGAGCGCATTACGCTGAGGCAATGCACCGAGAAAACGGCACTGATTGCGGCAAAGTGATTAAGAACGGCGTGACTTCAACGAGTCGCTGTGAAATTTGTGCCTTTCGGGTCGACACAAGCCGCCGTTGACGGTCTCGACGAGTGTTGATCGGGCCGCCGCTGTTCCGATGGCGGTGAGCTGGCTGGGCGACATGGGAGCGGATCGCTGTGAGAGCTCAGGGATGCGGCGGTGCTCGGCATGGCGACGCGTGGGACACCAGCGGTGCTCCGCATCGACGTTCAAACCTACAGACGACGGCCGTGCTAACACGGATCGAGTCTGCTGGCCGTGCAAAACATTCAGAATAGCGCGACTGGCAACAATGATGCCTTGCAAAGGCGGCAACCGTGAGCGAGAGCGGAAGCGAAAGCTCCCCTTCTTGCCCTTCTTGCCCTTCTTGCCCTTCTTACCTCAGCACCCCTTCTTGCCGAAACACCCCCCTCGCTGCCACTCCCCCTTCCTCGCATCTCTTCCGTCTCTCATCTCCCCCCCCTCCCTCCCCCCCCCTTTCTCTCTCCTCCCCCCTCCCCCATTTCCCCCCTCCCCCCCTCCCGGCAGTACATCATGGTGTCGCGCCATCTCTCCAGCATCGAACAGATCGCAGTCGCCCTCACAGAGAGGTGAGCGATGAGGGGCGAGCAGCCCTCGCAGAGAGGTGAGCGATGAGGGGCGAGCAGCCCTCGCAGAGAGGTGAGCGATGAGGGGCGAGCAGCCCTCGCAGAGAGGTGAGCGATGAGGAGCGAGCAGCCCTGGCAGAGAGGTGAGCGATGAGGGGCGAGCAGCCCTCGCAGAGAGGTGAGCGATGAGGGGCGAGCAGCCCTCGCAGAGAGGTGAGCGATGAGGGGCGAGCAGCCCTCGCAGAGAGGTGAGCGATGAGGGGGAGCCTCGCAGAGAGGGTGAGCGATGAGGGGGCGAGCAGCCCTCGCAGAGAGGTGAGCGATGAGGGGCGAGCAGCCCTCGCAGAGAGGTGAGCGATGAGGGGCGAGCAGTGCAGGGGGGGGGGGGGGAGTCGCAGAGAGGTGAGCGATGAGGGGCGAGCAGCCCTCGCAGAGAGGTGAGCGATGAGGGGCGAGCAGCCCTCGCAGAGAGGTGAGCGATGAGGGGCGAGCAGCCCTCGCAGAGAGGTGAGCGATGAGGGGCGAGCAGCCCTCGCAGAGAGGTGAGCGATGAGGGGCGAGCAGCCCTCGCAGAGAGGTGAGCGATGAGGGGCGAGCAGCCCTCGCAGAGAGGTGAGCGATGAGGGGCGAGCAGCCCTCGCAGAGAGGTGAGCGATGAGGGGCGAGCAGCCCTCGCAGAGAGGTGAGCGATGAGGGGCGAGCAGCCCTCGCAGAGAGGTGAGCGATGAGGGGCGAGCAGCCCTCGCAGAGAGGTGAGCGATGAGGGGCGAGCAGCCCTCGAGAGGTGAGCGATGAGGGCGAGAGCTGCAGAGAGGTGAGCGATGAGGGGCGAGCAGCCCTCGCAGAGAGGTGAGCGATGAGGAGCGAGCAGCCCTCGCAGAGAGGTGAGCGATGAGGGGCGAGCAGCCCTCGCAGAGAGGTGAGCGATGAGGGGCGAGCAGCCCTCGCAGAGAGGTGAGCGATGAGGAGCGAGCAGCCCTCCCAGAGAGGTGAGCGATGAGGGGCGAGCAGCCCTCGCAGAGAGGTGAGCGATGAGGGGCGAGCAGCCCTCGCAGAGAGGTGAGCGATGAGGGGCGAGCAGCCCTCGCAGAGAGGTGAGCGATGAGGGGCGAGCAGCCCTCGCAGAGAGGTGAGCGATGAGGGGCGAGCAGCCCTCGCAGAGAGGTGAGCGATGAGGGGCGAGCAGCCCTCCCAGAGAGGTGAGCGATGAGGGGCGAGCAGCCCTCGCAGAGAGGTGAGCGATGAGGGGCGAGCAGCCCTCGCAGAGAGGTGAGCGATGAGGGGCGAGCAGCCCTCACAGAGAGGTGAGCGAGAGGGGCGAGCAGCCCTGGCAGAGAGGTGAGCGATGAGGGGCGAGCAGCCCTCGCAGAGAGGTGAGGGATGAGGGGCGAGCAGCCCTCGCAGAGAGGTGAGCGATGAGGGGCGAGCAGCCCTCGCAGAGAGGTGAGCGATGAGGGGCGAGCAGCCCTCGCAGAGAGGTGAGCGATGAGGGGCGAGCAGCCCTCGCAGAGAGGTGAGCGATGAGGGGCGAGCAGCCCTCGCAGAGAGGTGAGCGATGAGGGGCGAGCAGCCCTCGCAGAGAGGTGAGCGATGAGGGGCGAGCAGCCCTCGCAGAGAGGTGAGCGATGAGGGGCGAGCAGCCCTCACAGAGAGGTGAGCGATGAGGGGCGAGCAGCCCTCGCAGAGAGGTGAGCGATGAGGGGCGAGCAGCCCTCGCAGATCGAGCGCGAGAGGTGAGCGATGAGGGGCGAGCAGCCCTCCAGAGAGGTGAGCGATGAGGGGCGAGCAGCCCTCGCAGAGAGGTGAGCGATGAGGGGCGAGCAGCCCGCAGAGAGGTGAGCGATGAGGGGCGAGCAGCCCTCGCAGAGAGGTGAGCGATGAGGGGCGAGCAGCCCTCACAGAGAGGTGAGCGATGAGGGGCGAGCAGCCCTGGCAGAGAGGTGAGCGATGAGGGGCGAGCAGCCCTGGCAGAGAGGTGAGCGATGAGGGGCGAGCAGCCCTCGCAGAGAGGTGAGCGATGAGGGGCGAGCAGCCCTCGCAGAGAGGTGAGCGATGAGGGGCGAGCAGCCCTCGCAGAGAGGTGAGCGATGAGGGGCGAGCAGCCCTCACAGAGAGGTGAGCGATGAGGGGCGAGCAGCCCTCGCAGAGAGGTGAGCGATGAGGGGCGAGCAGCCCTCGCAGAGAGGTGAGCGATGAGGGGCGAGCAGCCTCCAGAGAGGTGAGGGCGAGCAGCCTCGCAGAGAGGTGAGCGATGAGGGGCGAGCAGCCCTCGCAGAGAGGTGAGCGATGAGGGCGAGCAGCCCTCGCAGAGAGGTGAGCGATGAGGGGCGAGCAGCCCTCGCAGAGAGGTGAGCGATGAGGGGCGAGCAGCCCTCGCAGAGAGGTGAGCGATGAGGGCGAGCAGCCCTCGCAGAGAGGTGAGCGATGAGGGGCGAGCAGCCCTCGCAGAGAGGTGAGCGATGAGGGGCGAGCAGCCCTCGCAGAGAGGTGAGCGATGAGGGGCGAGCAGCCCTCGCAGAGAGGTGAGCGATGAGGGGCGAGCAGCCCTCGCAGAGAGGTGAGCGATGAGGGGCGAGCAGCCCTCGCAGAGAGGTGAGCGATGAGGGGCGAGCAGCCCTCGCAGAGAGGTGAGCGATGAGGGGCGAGCAGCCCTCGCAGAGAGGTGAGCGATGAGGGGCGAGCAGCCCTCGCAGAGAGGTGAGCGATGAGGGGCGAGCAGCCCTCGCAGAGAGGTGAGCAATGAGGGGCGAGCAGCCCTCGCAGAGAGGTGAGCGATGAGGGGCGAGCAGCCCTCGCAGAGAGGTGAGCGATGAGGGGCGAGCAGCCCTCGCAGAGAGGAGATGAGCGATGAGAGGTGGCGAGCAGCCCTCGCAGAGAGGTGAGCGATGAGGGGCGAGCAGCCTCCCAGAGAGGTGAGCGATGAGGGGCGAGCAGCCCTCGCAGAGAGGTGAGCGATGAGGGGCGAGCAGCCCTCGGAGGTGAGCGATGGGGCGAGCAGCCCTCGCAGAGAGGTGAGCGATGAGGGGCGAGCAGCCCTCCAGAGAGGTGAGCGATGAGGGGCGAGCAGCCCTGGCAGAGAGGTGAGCGATGAGGGGCGAGCAGCCCTCGCAGAGAGGTGAGCGATGAGGGGCGAGCAGCCCTCGCAGAGAGGTGAGCGATGAGGGGCGAGCAGCCCTCGCAGAGAGGTGAGCGATGAGGGGCGAGCAGCCCTCGCAGAGAGGTGAGCGATGAGGGGCGAGCAGCCCTCGCAGAGAGGTGGGGTGAGGGGCGAGCGCCCGAGAGAGGTGAGCGATGAGGGGCGAGCAGCCCTCGCAGAGAGGTGAGCGATGAGGGGCGAGCTGGAGAGGTGAGCGAGCCAGCCCTCGCAGAGAGGTGAGCGATGAGGGGCGAGCAGCCCTCCAGAGAGGTGAGCGATGAGGGCGAGCAGCCCTCGCAGAGAGGTGAGCGATGAGGGCGAGCAGCCCTCACAGAGAGGTGAGCGATGAGGGGCGAGCAGCCCTCGCAGAGAGGTGAGCGATGAGGGGCGAGCAGCCCTCGCAGAGAGGTGAGCGATGAGGGGCGAGCAGCCCTCGCAGAGAGGTGAGGCGAGCTGAGAGGTGCGAGGGGCGAGCAGCCCTCGCAGAGAGGTGAGCGATGAGGGGCGAGCAGCCCTCGCAGAGAGGTGAGCGATGAGGGGCGAGCAGCCCTCGCAGAGAGGTGAGCGATGAGGGAGCAGGGAGGGGGCGTGAGGGGCGAGCAGCCCTCGCAGAGAGGTGAGCGATGAGGGGCGAGCAGCCCTCGCAGAGAGGTGAGCGATGAGGGGCGAGCAGCCCTCGCAGAGAGGTGAGCGATGAGGGGCGAGCAGCCCTCCAGAGAGGTGAGCGATGAGGGGCGAGCAGCCTCGCAGAGAGGTGAGCGATGAGGGGCGAGCAGCCCTCGCAGAGAGGTGAGCGATGAGGGGCGAGCAGCCCTCGCAGAGAGGTGAGCGATGAGGGGCGAGCAGCCCTCGCAGAGAGGTGAGCGATGAGGGGCGAGCAGCCCTCCAGAGAGGTGAGCGATGAGGGGCGAGCAGCCCTCGCAGAGAGGTGAGCGATGAGGGGCGAGCAGCCCTCGCAGAGAGGTGAGCGATGAGGGGCGAGCAGCCCTCGCAGAGAGGTGAGCGATGAGGGGCGAGCAGCCCTCGCAGAGAGGTGAGCGATGAGGGGCGAGCAGCCTCCGCAGAGAGGTGAGCGATGAGGGGCGAGCAGCCCTCCCAAGAGAGGTGAGCGATGAGGGGCGAGCAGCCCTCGGCAGAGAGAGGTGAGCGATGAGGGGCGAGCAGCCCTCGCAGAGAGGTGAGCGATGAGGGCGAGCAGCCCCGAGAGAGGTGAGCGATGAGGGGCGAGCAGCCCTCGCAGAGAGGTGAGCGATGAGGGGCGAGCAGCCCTCGCAGAGAGGTGAGCGATGAGGGGCGAGCAGCCCTGAGAGGGAGGAGAGGGCGAGCAGCCCTCACAGAGAGGGAGCGATGAGGGGCGAGCAGCCCTCGCAGAGAGGTGAGCGATGAGGGCGAGCAGCCTCGCAGAGAGGTGAGCGATGAGGGGCGAGCAGCCCTCCCAGAGAGGTGAGCGATGAGGGGCGAGCAGCCCTCGCAGAGAGGTGAGCGATGAGGGCGAGCAGCCCTCGCAGAGAGGTGAGCGATGAGGGGCGAGCAGCCTCCAGAGAGGTGAGCGATGAGGGCGAGCAGCTCGCAGAGAGGTGAGCGATGAGGGGGCGAGCAGCCCTCGCAGAGAGGTGAGCGATGAGGGGCGAGCAGCCCTCGCAGAGAGGTGAGCGATGAGGGGCGAGCAGCCCTGGCAGAGAGGTGAGCGATGAGGGGCGAGCAGCCCTCGCAGAGAGGTGAGCGATGAGGGGCGAGCAGCCCTCGCAGAGAGGTGAGCGATGAGGGGCGAGCAGCCCTCGCAGAGAGGTGAGCGATGAGGGGCGAGCAGCCCTGGCAGAGAGGTGAGCGATGAGGGCGAGCAGCCCTCGCAGAGAGGTGAGCGATGAGGGGCGAGCAGCCCTCGAGAGGGAGGTGAGCGATGAGGGCGAGCAGCCCTCGCAGAGAGGTGAGCGATGAGGGGCGAGCAGCCCTCGCAGAGAGGTGAGCGATGAGGGGCGAGCAGCCCTGGCAGAGAGGTGAGCGATGAGGGGCGAGCAGCCCTCGCAGAGAGGTGAGCGATGAGGGGCGAGCAGCCCTCGCAGAGAGGTGAGCGATGAGGGGCGAGCAGCCCTGGCAGAGAGGTGAGCGATGAGGGGCGAGCAGCCCTCGCAGAGAGGTGAGCGATGAGGGGCGAGCAGCCCTCGCAGAGAGGTGAGCGATGAGGGGCGAGCAGCCCTCACAGAGAGGTGAGCGATGAGGGGCGAGCAGCCCTCGCAGAGAGGTGAGCGATGAGGGGCGAGCAGCCCTCGACAGAGAGGTGAGCGATGAGGGGCGAGCAGCCTCGCAGGAGGTGAGCGTCGAGCGAAATGAGGGGGCGAGCAGCCCTCGCAGAGAGGTGAGCGATGAGGGGCGAGCAGCCCTCCGCAGAGAGGTGAGCGATGAGGAGGCGAGCAGCCCTGAGCACCAGAGAGGTGAGCGATGAGGGGCGAGCAGCCCTCGCAGAGAGGTGAGGATGAGGGGCGAGCAGCCCTCGCAGAGAGGTGAGCGATGAGGGGCGAGCAGCCCTCGCAGAGAGGTGAGCGATGAGGGGCGAGCAGCCCTCGCAGAGAGGTGAGCGATGAGGGGCGAGCAGCCCTCGCAGAGAGGTGAGCGATGAGGGGCGAGCAGCCCTCGCAGAGAGGTGAGCGATGAGGGGCGAGCAGCCCTCGCAGAGAGGTGAGCGATGAGGAGCGAGCAGCCCTCGCAGAGAGGTGAGCGATGAGGGGCGAGCAGCCCTCGCAGAGAGGTGAGCGATGAGGGGCGAGCAGCCCTCACAGAGGAGGTGAGAGCCGATGAGCGGGCGAGCAGCCCTGGCAGAGAGGTGAGCGATGAGGGGCGAGCAGCCTCGCAGAGAGTGAGCGATGAGGGGCGAGCAGCCCTCCAGAGAGGTGAGCGATGAGGGGGCGAGCAGCCCTCGCAGAGAGGTGAGCGATGAGGGGCGAGCAGCCCTCGCAGAGAGGTGAGCGATGAGGGGCGAGCAGCCCTCGCAGAGAGGTGAGCGATGAGGGGCGAGCAGCCCTCGCAGAGAGGTGAGCGATGAGGGGCGAGCAGCCCTCGCAGAGAGGTGAGCGATGAGGGGCGAGCAGCCCTCGCAGAGAGGTGAGCGATGAGGGGCGAGCAGCCCTCGCAGAGAGGTGAGCGATGAGGGGCGAGCAGCCCTCGCAGAGAGGTGAGCGATGAGGGGCGAGCAGCCCTCACAGAGAGGTGAGCGATGAGGGGCGAGCAGCCCTCGCAGAGAGGTGAGCGATGAGGGGCGAGCAGCCCTCGCAGAGAGGTGAGCGATGAGGGGCGAGCAGCCCTCCAGAGAGGTGAGCGATGAGGGGCGAGCAGCCTCGCAGAGAGGTGAGCATGAGGGGCGAGCAGCCCTCGCAGAGAGGTGAGCGATGAGGGGCGAGCAGCCCTCAGAGAGGTGAGCGATGAGGGGCGAGCAAGCCTCGCAGAGAGGTGAGCGATGAGGGGCGAGCAGCCCTCGCAGAGAGGTGAGCGATGAGGGCGAGCAGCCCTCGCAGAGAGGTGAGCGATGAGGGGCGAGCAGCCCTCGCAGAGAGGTGAGCGGATGAGGGGCGGAGCAGCCCTCGCAGAGAGGTGAGCGATGAGGGGCGAGCAGCCCTCGCAGAGAGGTGAGCGATGAGGGGCGAGCAGCCCTCACAGAGAGGTGAGCGATGAGGGGCGAGCAGCCCTCGCAGAGAGGTGAGCATGAGGGCGAGCAGCCCTCGCAGAGAGGTGAGCGATGAGGGCGAGCAGCCCTCCAGAGAGGTGAGCGATGAGGGGGCGAGCAGCCCTCGCAGAGAGGTGAGCGATGAGTGGCGAGCAGCCCTCGCAAGAGAGGTGAGCGAATGAGGGGGCGAGCAGCCCTCGCAGAGAGGTGAGCGATGAGGGGCGAGCAGCCCTCGCAGAGAGGTGAGCGATGAGGGGCGAGCAGCCCTCGCAGAGAGGTGGAAGCGATGGAGGGGCGGAAGCAGCCCTCCAGAGAGGTGAGCGATGAGGGGCGAGCAGCCCTCGCAGAGAGGTTGGAAGCGATGAGGGGCGAGCAGCCCTCGCAGAGAGGTGAGCGATGAGGGGCGAGCAGCCCTCGCAGAGAGGTGAGCGATGAGGGGCGAGCAGCCCTCGCAGAGAGGTGAGCGATGAGGAGCGAGCAGCCCTCGCAGAGAGGTGAGCGATGAGGGCGAGCAGCCCTCAGAGAGGTGAGCGATGGGGCGAGCACCTCGCAGAGAGGTGAGCGATGAGGGGCGAGCAGCCCTCGCAGAGAGGTGAGCGATGAGGGGCGAGCAGCCCTCGCAGAGAGGTGAGCGATGAGGGGCGAGCAGCCCTCCAGAGAGGTGAGCGATGAGGGCGAGCAGCCTGGCAGAGAGGTGAGCGATGAGGGGCGAGCAGCCCTCCAGAGAGGTGAGCGATGAGGGGCGAGCAGCTCCTCGCAGAGAGGTGAGCGATGAGGGGCGAGCAGCCCTCGCAGAGAGGTGAGCGGATGAGGGGCGAGCAGCCCTCGCAGAGAGGTGAGCGATGAGGGGCCGAGCCAGCCCTCGCAGAGAGGTGAGCGATGAGGGGCGAGCAGCCTCGCAGAGAGGTGAGGATGAGGGCGAGCAGCCCTCGCAGAGAGGTGAGCGATGAGGGGCGAGCAGCCCTCCAGAGAGGTGAGCGATGAGGGGCGAGCAGCCCTCGCAGAGAGGTGAGCGATGAGGGGCGAGCAGCCCTCGCAGAGAGGTGAGCGATGAGGGGCGAGCAGCCCTCACAGAGAGGTGAGCGATGAGGGGCGAGCAGCCCTCGCAGAGAGGTGAGCGATGAGGGGCGAGCAGCCCTCGCAGAGAGGTGAGCGATGAGGGGCGAGCAGCCTCGCAGAGAGGTGAGCAATGAGGGGCGAGCAGCCCTCGCAGAGAGGGGGGGGGGGGGGGGGGGGGGGTGAGCGATGAGGGGCGAGCAGCCCTCGCAGAGAGGTGAGCGATGAGGGGCGAGCAGCCCTCGCAGAGAGGTGAGCGATGAGGGGCGAGCAGCCCTCGCAGAGAGGTGAGCGATGAGGGGCGAGCAGCCCTCGCAGAGAGGTGAGCGATGAGGGGCGAGCAGCCCTCGCAGAGAGGTGAGCGATGAGGGCGAGCAGCCCTCGCAGAGAGGTGAGCGATGAGGGGCGAGCAGCCCTCCAGAGAGGTGAGCATGAGGGGCGAGCAGCCCTCGCAGAGAGGTGAGCGATGAGGGGCGAGCAGCCCTCGCAGAGAGGTGAGCGGATGAGGGGCGAGCAGCCCTCGCAGAGAGGTGAGCGATGAGGGGCGAGCAGCCCTCGCAGAGAGGTGAGCGATGAGGGGCGAGCAGCCCTCGCAGAGAGGTTGAGGCGATGAGGGGCGAGCAGCCCTCGCAGAGAGGTGAGCGATGAGGGGCGAGCAGCCCTCGCAGAGGGAGCGAGAGGGCGAGCGCCTCGCAGAGAGGTGAGCGATGAGGGGCGAGCAGCCCTCGCAGAGAGGTGAGCGATGAGGGGCGAGCAGCCCTCGCAGAGAGGTGAGCGATGAGGGGCGAGCAGCCCTCGCAGAGAGGTGAGCGATGAGGGGCGAGCAGCCCTCGCAGAGAGGTGAGCGATGAGGGGCGAGCAGCCCTCGCAGAGAGGTGAGCGATGAGGGGCGAGCAGCCCTCGCAGAGAGGTGAGCGATGAGGGCGAGCAGCCCTCGCAGAGAGGTGAGCGATGAGGGGCGAGCAGCCCTCGCAGAGAGGTGAGCGATGAGGGGCGAGCAGCCCTCGCAGAGAGGTGAGCGATGAGGGGCGAGCAGCCCTCGCAGAGAGGTGAGCGATGAGGGGCGAGCAGCCCTCGCAGAGAGGTGAGCGATGAGGGCGAGCAGCCCTCGCAGAGAGGTGAGCGATGAGGGGCGAGCAGCCCTCGCAGAGAGGTGAGCGATGAGGGGCGAGCAGCCCTCGCAGAGAGGTGAGCGATGAGGGGCGAGCAGCCCTCGCAGAGAGGTGAGCGATGAGGGGCGAGCAGCCCTCCGGTCGCAGAGAGGTGAGCGATGAGGGGCGAGCAGCCCTCGCAGAGAGGTGAGCGATGAGGGGCGAGCAGCCCTCCAGAGAGGTGAGCGATGAGGGGCGAGCAGCCCTCGCAGAGAGGTGAGCGATGAGGGCGAGCAGCCCTCGCAGAGAGGTGAGCGATGAGGGGCGAGCAGCCCTCGCAGAGAGGTGAGCGATGAGGGGCGAGCAGCCCTCGCAGAGAGGTGAGCGATGAGGGGCGAGCAGCCCTCGCAGAGAGGTGAGCGATGAGGGGCGAGCAGCCCTCACAGAGAGGTGAGCGATGAGGGGCGAGCAGCCCTCGCAGAGAGGTGAGCGATGAGGGGCGAGCAGCCCTCGCAGAGAGGTGAGCGATGAGGGGCGAGCAGCCCTCGCAGAGAGGTGAGCGATGAGGGGCGAGCAGCCCTCGCAGAGAGGTGAGCGATGAGGGGCGAGCAGCCCTGCAGAGAGGTGAGCGATGAGGGGCGAGCAGCCCTCGCAGAGAGGTGAGCGATGAGGGGCGAGCAGCCCTCGCAGAGAGGTGAGCGATGAGGGGCGAGCAGCCCTCGCAGAGAGGTGAGCGATGAGGGGCGAGCAGCCCTCGCAGAGAGGTGAGCGATGAGGGGCGAGCAGCCCTCGCAGAGAGGTGAGCGATGAGGGCGAGCAGCCCTGCAGAGAGGTGAGCGATGAGGGGCGAGCAGCCCTCGCAGAGAGGTGAGCGATGAGGGGCGAGCAGCCCTCGCAGAGAGGTGAGCGATGAGGGGCGAGCAGCCCTCGCAGAGAGGTGAGCGATGAGGGGCGAGCAGCCCTCGCAGAGAGGTGAGCGATGAGGGGCGAGCAGCCCTCGCAGAGAGGTGAGCGATGAGGGGCGAGCAGCCCTCGCAGAGAGGTGAGCGATGAGGGGCGAGCAGCCCTCGCAGAGAGGTGAGCGATGAGGGGCGAGCAGCCCTCGCAGAGAGGTGAGCGATGAGGGGCGAGCAGCCCTCGCAGAGAGGTGAGCGATGAGGGGCGAGCAGCCCTCGCAGAGAGGTGAGCGATGAGGGCGAGCAGCCCTCGCAGAGGTGAGCGATGAGGGGCGAGCAGCCCTCGCAGAGAGGTGAGGATGAGGGCGAGCAGCCCTCGCAGAGAGGTGAGCGATGAGGGGCGAGCAGCCCTCGCAGAGAGGTGAGCGATGAGGGCGAGCAGCCCTCGCAGAGAGGTGAGCGATGAGGGGCGAGCAGCCCTCGCAGAGAGGTGAGCGATGAGGGGCGAGCAGCCCTCGCAGAGAGGTGAGCGATGAGGGGCGAGCAGCCTCGCAGAGAGGTGAGCGATGAGGGGCGAGCAGCCCTCGCAGAGAGGTGAGCGATGAGGGGCGAGCAGCCCTCGCAGAGAGGTGAGCGATGAGGGGCGAGCAGCCCTCGCAGAGAGGTGAGCGATGAGGGGCGAGCAGCCCTCGCAGAGAGGTGAGCGATGAGGGGCGAGCAGCCCTCGCAGAGAGGTGAGCGATGAGGGGCGAGCAGCCCTCGCAGAGAGGTGAGCGATGAGGGGCGAGCAGCCCTCGCAGAGAGGTGAGCGATGAGGGGCGAGCAGCCCTCGCAGAGAAGGTGGAGCGATGAGGGAAGGAGGAGGTGAGGGGCGAGCAGCCCTGGCAGAGAGGTGAGCGATGAGGGGCGAGCAGCCCTCGCAGAGAGGTGAGCGATGAGGGGCGAGCAGCCCTCGCAGAGAGGTGAGCGATGAGGGGCGAGCAGCCCTCGCAGAGAGGTGAGCGATGAGGGGCGAGCAGCCCTCCCAGAGAGGTGAGCGATGAGGGGCGAGCAGCCCTGGCAGAGAGGTGAGCGATGAGGGGCGAGCAGCCCTCGCAGAGAGGTGAGCGATGAGGGGCGAGCAGCCCTCACAGAGAGGTGAGCGATGAGGGGCGAGCAGCCCTCGCAGAGAGGTGAGCAATGAGTGGCGAGCAGCCCTCGCAGAGAGGTGAGCGATGAGGGGCGAGCAGCCCTCCCAGAGAGGTGAGCGATGAGGGGCGAGCAGCCCTCGCAGAGAGGTGAGCGATGAGTGGCGAGCAGCCCTCGCAGAGAGGTGAGCGATGAGGGGCGAGCAGTCCTCCCAGAGAGGTGAGCGATGAGGGGCGAGCAGCCCTCGCAGAGAGGTGAGCGATGAGGGGCGAGCAGCCCTCGCAGAGAGGTGAGCGATGAGGGGCGAGCAGCCCTCACAGAGAGGTGAGCGATGAGGGGCGAGCAGCCCTGGCAGAGAGGTGAGCGATGAGGGGCGAGCAGCCCTCGCAGAGAGGTGAGCGATGAGGGGCGAGCAGCCCTCGCAGAGAGGTGAGCGATGAGGGGCGAGCAGCCCTCGCAGAGAGGTGAGCGATGAGGAGCGAGCAGCCCTGGCAGAGAGGTGAGCAATGAGGGGCGAGCAGCCCTCGCAGAGAGGTGAGCGATGAGGGGCGAGCAGCCCTCGCAGAGAGGTGAGCGATGAGGGGCGAGCAGCCCTCGCAGAGAGGTGAGCGATGAGGGGCGAGCAGCCCTCACAGAGAGGTGAGCGATGAGCGGCGAGCAGCCCTGGCAGAGAGGTGAGCGATGACGGGCGAGCAGCCCTCACCGAGAGGTGAGCGATGAGGGGCGAGCAGCCCTCGCAGAGAGGTGAGCGATGAGGGGCGAGCAGCCCTGGCAGAGAGGTGAGCGATGAGGGGCGAGCAGCCCTCGCAGAGAGGTGAGCGATGAGGGGCGAGCAGCCCTCGCAGAGAGGTGAGCGATGAGGAGCGAGCAGCCCTCGCAGAGAGGTGAGCGATGAGGGGCGAGCAGCCCTCGCAGAGAGGTGAGCGATGAGGGGCGAGCAGCCCTCACAGAGAGGTGAGCGATGAGGGGCGAGCAGCCCTCGCAGAGAGGTGAGCGATGAGGGGCGAGCAGCCCTCGCAGAGAGGTGAGCGATGAGGGGCGAGCAGCCCTCCCAGAGAGGTGAGCAATGAGGGGCGAGCAGCCCTGGCAGAGAGGTGAGCGATGAGGGGCGAGCAGCCCTCGCAGAGAGGTGAGGGATGAGGGACGAGCAGCCCTCGCAGAGAGGTGAGCGATGAGGGGCGAGCAGCCCTCGCAGAGAGGTGAGCGATGAGGGGCGAGCAGCCCTCGCAGAGAGGTGAGCGATGAGGGGCGAGCAGCCCTCGCAGAGAGGTGAGCGATGAGGGGCGAGCAGCCCTCGCAGAGAGGTGAGCGATGAGGGGCGAGCAGCCCTCGCAGAGAGGTGAGCGATGAGGGGCGAGCAGCCCTCGCAGAGAGGTGAGCGATGAGGGGCGAGCAGCCCTCGCAGAGAGGTGAGCGATGAGGAGCGAGCAGCCCTCACAGAGAGGTGAGCGATGAGGGGCGAGCAGCCCTCGCAGAGAGGTGAGCGATGAGGGGCGAGCAGCCCTCACAGAGAGGTGAGCGATGAGGGGCGAGCAGCCCTCGCAGAGAGGTGAGCGATGAGGGGCGAGCAGCCCTCGCAGAGAGGTGAGCGATGAGGGGCGAGCAGCCCTCGCAGAGAGGTGAGCGATGAGGGGCGAGCAGCCCTCGCAGAGAGGTGAGCGATGAGGGCGAGCAGCCCTCGCAGAGAGGTGAGCGATGAGGGGCGAGCAGCCCTCCAGAGAGGTGAGCGATGAGGGGCGAGCAGCCCTCGCAGAGAGGTGAGCGATGAGGGGCGAGCAGCCCTCGCAGAGAGGTGAGCGATGAGGGGGCGAGCAGCCCTCCCAGAGAGGTGAGCGATGAGGGGCGAGCAGCCCTGGCAGAGAGGTGAGCGATGAGGGGCGAGCAGCCCTCGCAGAGAGGTGAGCGATGAGGGCGAGCAGCCCTCGCAGAGAGGTGAGCGATGAGGGGCGAGCAGCCCTCGCAGAGAGGTGAGCGATGAGGGGCGAGCAGCCCTCGCAGAGAGGTGAGCGATGAGGGGCGAGCAGCCCTCGCAGAGAGGTGAGCGATGAGGGGCGAGCAGCCCTCGCAGAGAGGTGAGCGATGAGGGGCGAGCAGCCCTCACAGAGAGGTGAGCGATGAGGGGCGAGCAGCCCTCCCAGAGAGGTGAGCGATGAGGGGCGAGCAGCCCTGGCAGAGAGGTGAGCGATGAGGGGCGAGCAGCCCTCGCAGAGAGGTGAGCGATGAGGGGCGAGCAGCCCTTACAGAGAGGTGAGCGATGAGGGGCGAGCAGCCCTCGCAGAGAGGTGAGCAATGAGTGGCGAGCAGCCCTCGCAGAGAGGTGAGCGATGAGGGGCGAGCAGCCCTCCCAGAGAGGTGAGCGATGAGGGGCGAGCAGCCCTCGCAGAGAGGTGAGCGATGAGTGGTGAGCAGCCCTCGCAGAGAGGTGAGCGATGAGGGGCGAGCAGTCCTCCCAGAGAGGTGAGCGATGAGGGGCGAGCAGCCCTCGCAGAGAGGTGAGCGATGAGGGGCGAGCAGCCCTCGCAGAGAGGTGAGCGATGAGGGGCGAGCAGCCCTCACAGAGAGGTGAGCGATGAGGGGCGAGCAGCCCTGGCAGAGAGGTGAGCGATGAGGGGCGAGCAGCCCTCGCAGAGAGGTGAGCGATGAGGGGCGAGCAGCCCTCGCAGAGAGGTGAGCGATGAGGAGCGAGCAGCCCTCGCAGAGAGGTGAGCGATGAGGAGCGAGCAGCCCTCGCAGAGAGGTGAGCGATGAGGGGCGAGCAGCCCTCACAGAGAGGTGAGCGATGAGGGGCGAGCAGCCCTCGCAGAGAGGTGAGCGATGAGGGGCGAGCAGCCCTCGCAGAGAGGTGAGCGATGAGGGGCGAGCAGCCCTCCCAGAGAGGTGAGCGATGAGGGGCGAGCAGCCCTCGCAGAGAGGTGAGCGATGAGGGGCGAGCAGCCCTCGCAGAGAGGTGAGGGATGAGGGACGAGCAGCCCTCGCAGAGAGGTGAGCGATGAGGGGCGAGCAGCCCTCGCAGAGAGGTGAGCGATGAGGGGCGAGCAGCCCTCGCAGAGAGGTGAGCGATGAGGGGCGAGCAGCCCTCGCAGAGAGGTGAGCGATGAGGGGCGAGCAGCCCTCACAGAGAGGTGAGCGATGAGGGGCGAGCAGCCCTCGCAGAGAGGTGAGCGATGAGGGGCGAGCAGCCCTCGCAGAGAGGTGAGCTATGAGGGGCGAGCAGCCCTCCCAGAGAGGTGAGCGATGAGGGGCGAGCAGCCCTCGCAGAGAGGTGAGCGATGAGGGGCGAGCAGCCCTCGCAGAGAGGTGAGCGATGAGGGGCGAGCAGCCCTCCCAGAGAGGTGAGCGATGAGGGGCGAGCAGCCCTGGCAGAGAGGTGAGCGATGAGGGGCGAGCAGCCCTCGCAGAGAGGTGAGCGATGAGGGGCGAGCAGCCCTCGTTGAGAGGTGAGCGATGAGGGGCGAGCAGCCCTCACAGAGAGGTGAGCGATGAGGGGCGAGCAGCCCTGGCAGAGAGGTGAGCGATGAGGGGCGAGCAGCCCTCGCAGAGAGGTGAGCGATGAGTGGCGAGCAGCCCTCCCAGAGAGGTGAGCGATGAGGGGCGAGCAGCCCTCGCAGAGAGGTGAGCGATGAGGGGCAAGCAGCCCTCGCAGAGAGGTGAGCGATGAGGGGCGAGCAGCCCTCGCAGAGAGGTGAGCGATGAGGAGCGAGCAGCCCTCGCAGAGAGGTGAGCGATGAGGAGCGAGCAGCCCTCGCAGAGAGGTGAGCGATGAGTGGCGAGCAGCCCTCACAGAGAGGTGAGCGATGAGGGGCGAGCAGCCCTCGCAGAGAGGTGAGCGATGAGGGGTGAGCAGCCCTCGCAGAGAGGTGAGCGGTGCCACATTGCCGCCAGTTACAGCACGCCTGCGTGTCCCACCATATTTTCACCTGCACACACTCTCAGCACGACATGTGAGTGCTGGCGAGGGCTCTCTTGCGAACCACAGCAGACCAAAAACAATATGCCCCATCCTATCCACATGGCCTCCCCCCCCCCAAACCCCTCCCCCCCCCACCCCCCCCACGCCTATCACCCCCTTTCCCCCACGGTCCCAGAATCACAGAGCAGGCGTCCAGCCAGGCACGGCACGTGATGTGATATGCGGTGCTGGTGGGATACACTGGCCCAAATCCCTCTCCCCCCCACACACCCCCACCCACACCCACCCCCCCACCCCCCCCCCTCAACACGCTCCCAGCATCACGGAGCAGGCGTCCAACCAGGCGCACGACATGCGGGTGCTGGTGGGCGCGCTGGAGAACCACACCTATTCCGTGGCCACTGCAGTCACAGAGCACGTGGCTGTGCAGACTGGTAAGTGCGGTGCAGAGTGGTCAAGAGAGGTAGGGTGCTGGTGTCTGCCTAAGTTGTCTGCCTTGGTGGTCAAGAGAGGTGGGTAGGATGCTGGTGGTGTCGGCCTGTGTGTCTGTCAGTTCCGCTACCTGCGGTGGCCTGCTGCACTCACTGGGCACGTAGTGGTCCAAACCGGTGAGGTGAGTGGTGCGGTCTAGAGCGGTGCAGGGAGGTCGGGTGCTGACTGCTGAGATGCGATGCTTTAAGGGTGTGTAGTGCGGACGCTTCAGATGCGGCAAGACACCCTTGCTTCGCCTCATGCATGCTCGATTGTCTGTGTGTGTGTTTGTGTGTATGAGGGGGGGTGGGGGGGGGGGGAGGGGGGGAGGGGTTTGCGGGCGTGGGTGCGTGCGTGCGTGCGTATGCGTGTGTGTGTGCGTGTGCGTGCGCGTGGGCGTGCACGTGCACGTTTCATCACCAGGTCAGCTGCGCCAGCTGGCATCAGAGGTGCGCAACCACAGCTCCACAGTGCAATCCCACGTGGCAACGGTCATGGACGCGGTTGGAGAGGGGGGAGGCGGCAAAGGCGGGGACGACCTCAGCAAGGACCGGCTGGCGTCCATCATGGCGGCATCCGCGCGGTCGCAGGTGGGATTTGTTCACCATCACAGGCAAGGTGCAAAAAAACGGTTTTCGTTGTAAACGGTCCGTTTTTACGGTCGTTTTATACGGCAGATTTATGCAAATTCTACCGTTTTTTTGTGAGTTTTTTTTTCCCAGGTTTTTTTTCTTCTTTTCCCCTAAACTTAAAAAAACCGCTGCGAAACAGAGGGCCTGGTGACGGCGACAGCCGACGTGCATCTAAAACACCATCCTCGTCCTCCTAGACCTCCTTTCATTGTCCTTCTCGCCCTTCCTTCACCCTCCTAGTTGTCCTCCTCCTAGTCCTCCTACTCTTCTCCGGCTCTGCTCCTCCTCCTAATTGTCCTCCTCCTCCTCACCCTAGTCCTCCCCTTCCTCGCTCTAGTCGCCCTTCCTCACGCTAGTCCTCCTCACCCTCCTCACCCTCTATATAAAGCGAACCTCCGTTTTTTACGGCGGTATAAAAAAAAACGACCCTATAAAACGGCCTTTTTTTTGCACCAGTCAGAAAACACCACTTTTTACCGTTTTAATCGTATTAAACGGCCGTTTTATACGATTCCGTTTTATACGGAAAAAAAAAGTAAAAAAACGCCGTTTTTTTGCACCTCACAGTTGGGCTTTGTTCACAACCACAGGTGGTGAAGGGGGAAAGGGGATGGATGGTAGGGGAGGGCCGAGAGGGGGAAGGCAGTAAAGTGGTTAAGGAGGGGGCGAGGTCAGCAAGCACAGGCTGGCGTCCATCATGGTGGCATCCGCGCGGTCGCAGGTGCCGTGGGGATGATCCTCTGGACCTAGGGCTGCACGGGGGGAGGCGAGGGGTGGGGGAAGGCTAGGGGTGGGGGAAGGCGAGGGGTGGGGGCAAGGTAAAAAAAACGGTTTCCAAAAAAAACAGCCGTTTTTTTCGGGCAGATTGGGAAAAAAACGCCGTTTTTGTAATAGAGCATGTTGGAAAAAAAAAACCTGGGAATCACGCCAAAACGGCCTGGGGCATCGCGTATGCTTTATTGATTAACATGGCATCGAGAAACACACAAAAACACGGGTAAAATTGTAGTTCCCCTCTAATTCCTCCCTTTTCCTACTACTCCTCCGCCTCCTCCTTCTCCTCCACTTCCTCCTCCTCCTCCACTTCCTCCTCCTCTTCCTCCTCCTCCTCCTCCTCCTCCTCCTCCTCCTCCTCCTCCTCCTCCTCCTCCTCCTCCTCCTCCTCCTCCTCCTCCTCCTCCTCCTCCTCCTCCTCCTCCTCCTCCTCCTCCTCCTCCTCTTCCTCTTCCCCCTCTACCACCTCCTCCCCCCCATCAACCCCATTATGGTTCAGCTCCCATGGGTTGGCCCCTCCATGGTCCGCATCCTCCCCACTTCCATCACTAGCACTCTCAGCCTTCACCTCCTCCTCCTCCTCCCCCTCTGCCTCCTCATGTAAGGTACGTGGCTTCTTCTTCCCCTTCCCCCCCTTGGTAGGCTTTCTTCCCCGCTTCCCTGCCTTGGCCTTCCCCTTCTTCTTCCCCCTTCCCGCAACCATCCCAAAGGTCCACCAGTCAATGGTGCACCCGCCACCACACTCCGCCTAGCCCTCCTCCTCCTCCTCCCCCTCCTCTCCCACGTCCTCCCCTTCTGGAAGAGGGGCAGTGGGCTCGGGGCAGCCCTCCTTCGGGAAAGTGTTGACTTCGCACTTTTGCCGACAGGAGTGTACACCGAACTTGAGAATTTTGAAAACAAAACTAACATTGAAATGAACTACATTTGGTTTGAAAAAAACGGCCGTAAAAAACGGCCGTTTTTTTTAACCAATCCAAAAAAAACACTTTTTGAACCGTTTTTTTCGTATAATACGGCCGAAAATTACGATGCCGTATTAAACGGCAAAAAAATATAGAAACGCTGTTTTTTTTTACCTTGGGTGGGGGAAGGCGAGGGGTGGGGAGGGGAGGGGAGGGGAGGGATGGGGAGGGAGGGGAGGGATGGGGAGGGGAGGGAAGGGATGCACAGGGGAGGGGAGGGGTGGGGAGGGGAGGGGAGGGGAGGGGAGGGGTGAGGGGAGGCGAGGGGAGGGGTGGGTAGGGGTGGGGAGGGGAGGGGCAAATGCAATGACAGGCTGGCTTGCACCTAGGGGCTGAAGGAGGGGAGGGGAGGAGAGGGGGGACGGGGGGGGTGGGAGAGGGGGGACGGGGGGGGGGGAGGAGAGGGGGACGGGGGGGGGGGGGGAGGAGAGGGGGGACGGGGGGGGAGGGAGAGGGGGTGGGCGGCCCAGAAGGCAAGGACGAGCTGAGCTGACTATGATCATGCCTTCATCCGCCCGATAACAAGTGCACTGGTGAGGGGAGAGCAGGGGGAGAGCAGGGGGAGAGCAGGGGGAGAGCAGGGGGAGAGCAGGGGGGGGACTGCATGGGATGCATAAGTGCCAGTGGCCTGGGGGGGGAGGGGGGGGGCGTAGCTGCAGAGTGCATGTGGGCCTGGCCAACACCAACAGAGCACGTGCTGTCTCAGAGGAAGCGGGGTGTGAAGGAAATAGCTTGGAAGAGAAAAAGGTTGTTTGAGTAGGGAGCCAAGAGGCTCTTTTGTACAAAACAAGGAGCAAGAAGAGTTGGAAGGGAAGCTCTCCTATTGGCCATAAAGTGGACCAATGGGAGAGGTTGCTTGTAGGGCAAGCAACCACAAAGTGTGGTGCTCTCTGATTGGCCACAATGTGGACCAATGAGAGAGATTGCTTGGAAGGCAAGCAACCACAAAGTGTGGTGCTTGGTGATTGGTTGGTTCCTAGGACCAAGGACCATTTGGTTGGAATAGTGCCAACCAAATGTCTAGGACCAAATCCAATCTTGACCAACCCAAATGTGGGGTTGGTCAACCCAACCAACAACCCCCCAATAATTATAATGACTACACCTCCTAATCTAGGCATGCATGTTGTATAGATATATATTTTACAACAGGGTGGTGCTGCACTTGTGCTTGCATACCCGTTGTGTTGCTCCCTGTCGGCCCCATCCCCATTCCCATCCCCATCCCCATCCCCATCTCCATCGTCCCCATCATCCCCATCATCCCCATCATCCCCATCATCCCATCCCCATCCCCATCCCCATCCCCATCCCCATCCCCATCCCCATCCCCATCCCCATCCCCATCTCCATCATCCCCATCATCCCCATCATCCCCATCATCCCCATCCCCATCCCCATCCCCATCCCCATCCCCATCCCCATCCCCATCCTCATCCCCACTCACGCCCCCCTCTCACTTTCCCCGCCTCTCCCCTTCTCTTCTCCCTGTCGCTGGCCTGTGTGTGCCCGCTGCTCCCCTGTCGCCGGCCTGTGTGTGCCCGCTGCTCCCCTGTCGCTGGCCTGTGTGTGCCCGCTGCTCCCCTGTCGCCGGCCTGTGTGTGCCCGCTGCTCTCCTGTTGCCGGCCTGTGTGTGCCCGCTGCTCCCCTGTCGCCGGCCTATGTGTGCCCGCTGCTCCCCTGTCGCCGGCCTGTGTGTGCCCGCTGCTCCCCTGTCGCCGGCCTGTGTGTGCCCGCTGCTCCCCTGTCGCCGGCCTGTGTGTGCCCGCTGCTCTCCTGTTGCCGGCCTGTGTGTGCCCGCTGCTCCCCTGTCGCCGGCCTGTGTGTGCCCGCTGCTCTCCTGTTGCCGGCCTGTGTGTGCCCGCTGCTCCCCTGTCGCCGGCCTGTGTGTGCCCGCTGCTCCCCTGTCGCCGGCCTGTGTGTGCCCGCTGCTCCCCTGTCGCCGGCCTGTGTGTGCCCGCTGCTCCCCTGTCGCCGGCCTTTGTGTGCCCGCTGCTCCCCTGTCGCCGGCCTGTGTGTGCCCGCTGCTCCCCTGTCGCCGGCCTGTGTGTGCGTTTGTTCCGGGCGGTGCCCCTCGCAGCGCAAGACAGAGGCGTTTCTCTCCAGCCTGCTCAGCAGCGTCAAGGCCATCTCCAAGCAGATAGACGCTGTGAGTAAAGCATGGAGTGGTGCCACGTGTGCCATGTGTGCCATGTGTGCCACGGTGGCTTGTGGCTTCTGTGACTCAAAATCCGCATCAAGGCCATCTCAAAATAGATAGACGCTGTGCGCATGGAGGGCTACAGTGAGCATGGAGGGCTGCAGGGCAGGGATGCACTCGTTCAATGTCCCACATCGACTGAAAACACACCTGGCAAACGCCACCCTAGACTTCAATTTCAGATGGCCCACCCACCGCGATTCTAGCACCCTCCTTCACATCCCCCACACCATGTGCTTTTTTACTCTGACCGGCCTGCCATGGCATGGCATGGGATGGCATGGGATTGTTATGGGATGGGATGGGATGGGATGGGATGGGATGGGATGGGATGGGATGGGATGGGATGGAATGGGATGGGATGGGATAGCATGGCATGGGATGATAGCATGGGATGGGATGGAATGGGACGGGATGGCATGTGATGGTGACGACATGTGGTGGCATGTGATGTTGATGGCATGTGATGGCATGTGATGGCATGTGATGGCATGTGTTGGCATGTGATGGCATGTGTTGGCATGTGGTGGCATGTGTTGGCATGTGATGGCATGTGATGGCGTGTGTTGGTTTGTGTTGACATGTGATGGCATGTGATGGCATGTGATGGCATGTGATGGCATGTGTTGACATGTGATGGCATGTGATGGCATGTGATGACATGTGTTGACATGTGATGGCATGTGACGGCATGTGATGACATGTGTTGGCATGTGATGGCATGTGATGGCATGTGTTGGCATGTGATGGCATGTGATGGCATGTGATGGCATGTGATGGCAGCAGCAAGGAGGAGCAGAGGGCGCAGCGGCCGGCACTGTGAGCGCTGTCGGCATAAGGGAGGCGGCAGCGGTTTCCAGGAAGCAGCTGCTCATCCTCAAGTCCCTGCAGGTGTGTGCGCATGTGAAGGGGGGGGAAGGGGGGTTGGGTGGACCTCAGATGCTGTTGCCGCTGCCAGCACTCTAGGCATGAGAGAGGGGCGGCTGTCCCCAGGAAGCAGCTGCTCATCCTCACATCGCTGCAGGTGTGTGTGTGGGGCAACCCATGTGCCACTGCTGCCCCATGCCCCCACAGTCACATGCCACTGCTGCCTCATGTCCTTATCACATTTCCCCATCACGCATGCATGCGTGCATCCCGCCTAGGCATGAGCAAAACCGGGTAATTACCCGACCCGACCCGGTTTTGCTATACCCGACCTCGGGTCGGGTATTTTCGGGTCGGGTCCGGGTCGGGTAATATGCCAAGGACTTTTACCCGGACCCGGTTTTTTTAGGCGGGTATTTTAATACCCGCCTGGCGGGTCCGGGTATACCCGACCCGGCATAGCTTAAAGGCGGGTATTTTAATACCCGCCCTTTCAAGAAGGCCTAAAGGAGGTTTTTTTTTTACAAATTATGGTTTTTTTTGTTCGTCTTACTGTCTCCTAGGGTTGAGACAGCAATATGGGCGTGGAAAAAAAAGGTTACACACATTTAAGGGGGTTTGTTGTCACCACCACGCTACACCTTACTTGTGATGCTTGCTCGGGTTTGGTATTCATTGGATGTAGATATACCTACTATGAATAAAGTGCACACAGTTCACTCTACGTATGTTCACAATCACTTGACAAGCATGATGCCATGTCTGCATGGCCCTAGAGCTCAATGCTGGGTCCGGGCATGGCACAATGAAGGACACGAATGTACGTCACAGGAAAAACTGTTCATAGGGCCTAACCCTGTACCCACGCCTCACAACCCCTCGTCGTCACCCTCAAGGCATAGCCCCCCCATGGCCCGATCCAATGTCGCCAGTGGGAGGCCGCCGTCGGCGCGCTGTGCCATCCATGACTTGAGAGTCATGGATGCACGCACCTGAGCAGTGCTCAGGCGGTGACGCTGCCAGGTGACCACGTTCCGCCCCTGACTGAACGCCCGCTCGCTTGGTGCCGAGGTTGCAGGGATGGCAAGGTAATCTCGTGCCATTGCCTGCAACCCCGGGTACGACGAGCGCGTGCGCCACCATTGCAGCGGACACCCGTCCATGTCCAAGCGCGCCTCCTGCAGGTACCTCTGAACCTCGTCCGGCGCGGCCACTCCCGTTCTCGCCTCAACCTCTGCCATTGCTGAGCCGAGCATGTCAAACAAGCGCCCCCCACCTCGGGCCCTGGCAACACTCCCCCCCCCCCGTCCCGCGCTCCCCCTGTGCTCGTCCCCTCCTGGCCCCCGTCCACCGCACGCCTGCTCTGCTCGTCCAGGTAAGACTGCAAGCGCGCCCTGACCCATGTCACCACCTGCTCCAATGTGACGTCGCGCACCGCCCTACGCCCCCCAACGGCCACTCCCGCTAGCTCAGGGTGGGCCCCCTCCCACCGTTCGAGCTGGAAGTACAGCTGCTTGAACCTGGGATCCAAAAATGTCGCCACTGCCAGCTCCATGCTGATGCCGTACACATACTTCTTCAGTACCTTTAGAGCTGCCTCCGACAACAGCTTGCACAGCTCCCCGGTACTGGGGTCGTGGTAGAGGCGCTCAAGCTCATCCATGAGCAGGTTAAACTGCGGCACCACTGCTGCGGCAGTGGGGTACAACGACCCCTCTGCCGCAGTAGTGATGTCATGGAAGGGCTTGAGGAATTCCACCAGAACCCTCAGAGCGTCCCAATGCGCGTCTGCGAGGCGGACACGCGCAGCCTGTTCGCGCGTCCGCTTGTCACGTGCCGACTGTGGAATGGGGGATTAAGAGGAACACGCAGTAGCAGAGGGGGAAACTCATATGCCGGGGGGGTAATACGCATGGGCGGACCTGGGAGACTGTCAGCATTTCCAAATGGATGAAAAAAATGCACGCGAATTATGGCAACCCAGGAGATTGGGAACCATACCTCGAGTCCTGAGAAGTACAGTAGGATAGGATCTTTCAGCTTCAGGAAGCGCTCCACCATCTCAAAGGACGACCCCCACCGCGTGGGGGTGTCACTGATGAGGCGGAGAACGTGGCCGCCCTGACCCGCCAGGCACAGCTGCTTGTCCTCGAACGCGTCCGAGCGCGTCGTGCTCCACCCAATGAACGACGCAATCTCCCGCATACGCTTGAGCGGCTCGAGGACTGCTGGGACACCAAGTGCCTTCTGGACCGCGAGGTTCAGAATGTGCGCCAGACACCTGAAGGGGGAAAGTCCATTGCATGGCACAACATTGTATGGCTTGGCATGGCATGGCATGGCATGGCATGGCATGGCATGGCATGGCATGGCATGGCATGGCATGGCATGGCATGGCATGGCATGGCATGGCATGGCATGTCATGGCATGGCATGGCGTGGCATGCCATGTCAACGCATGGCATGCCATGTCAACGCATGGCATGGCATGGCAACGCATGGCATGGCATGGCATGGCATGGCATGGCATGGCATGGCATGGCATGGCATGGCATGGCATGGCATGCACCACACACCTGAAGAAGAATCCAGGGTTCAACACTGGTGGGTTGCGGGCGTCCTCGGTCTCCGGGTCGCCAGTCAGGATCTTGGGCGCCTTGATGTTGTTCTCGGCATTGTCCGTCGTGATGCCGAGCACAGAGTCCTTCAGCCCCCAATCCAGTATGACTTTCTCCCATGTCTCTGCAATCAGCACCCCGATGTGCGATCCCTGAATCTCCTCAAACTCTAGCAGTGCGTGGCGCAGCTGAAAGTCTGTCGTGATCCAGTGCGCTGTGACGGCAAGGAAAGCGTCTTGCGCCGGGCTGGACCAAATGTCCGTGGTGAGGGAGACCTTCCCCGCCGCACCATCGCCGACAATGTCCTGCAGCTGGCGCTCACGCGCGGCGTCGCTCTGCACGAGCATGTCGCGAGCGAGGCGGAAACGGGAGCCGAGCATTTCTGCAGCGGGAGGATTGAGGAGGCGGGTGTAGCGGCGGAACTGGGGAAGGGGGGGCAGGGGAGGGAGAGGGGTGAGTAGGTGGACGTGTGCAGAAGTGCCGCTATACATGGTTGGGGTGATAATCCATAACGACACGTGGGAGGTTGAATATGCGCAGATGTGAACGAGCGCATGTGCTTAGAAACTTGTCTCCGTCAGTTCTTACCGAGGGGCAGTCGACCAGGCGAAACGGAAGGGCCGCGTCTGCGAACAGCTCGACAAGAGCGTGGCGCAGACGCTCCTGCGTGACGCGACGACCGAAGAACTGAGGGATCTGCCGTTGACCCGCCTCGGCACCCGCAACCGAACCGCCCGAGCCCGCACCAGGGAGATCGGGGTATGCGTCAGCGTGCTCCCACGGGTCTGGTCCGCCTGGAACCCCCGGGTACCCCTTCGCCGGAAACTCCAACCCCGGCTTCTTGTTGGGATCAGTGAATAGGCGATACCAGATCTGTAGGTGAGGCATGTGGAACGAGCGCATGTGCTTCCACGCCGAACCAGTGCTGCTCTCACCCCAACCAATCGGCACCTCGCATACCTTGCAGCATCGCGCCCCATCCTCCCCCTCTGGCTGAAAGAACATCCCCTGCATAAGCCCAGGGACAGTACCCCAGTAACCGATTGTCACCTGAGAGCTGTCGCTCGCTCGCGACCGCTTATGCTGTCCACCCGTGCCCCCTCCCCCCCCACGTGGGATGACAGGCCGCCCCGGCGCAGGCGTACCACACTCCGCATGACCCCCCTCCCCCACGCCCTCAGCATCCCCAAAGCGTGCTGCATCCCCACCACCGACCTCCAGCTCCCCCGCACTATTAGTGCCACTGCCGGCACCAATCGCCCCTGCCCTCCCCCCACCAGGTCCACCACGGCCGCGACCTCTTCCCCTCCCTCTCCCCCTTCCCCTGCCCCTCCCCCTCGCCCTCCCCCTTCCCCTCCCCCTTCCCCTCCCCCTCCCCTTGTCCGGTCCATCTCCTGACACCTCGTCCACCTCTTCCTCCGCATTGGGATGCCACTCCTGGTCACCCTCGCCCCCCCCCCCCCGTCCACCACCCTGCCCACCGTTCCCCCCCCCATGGGTTGCCCCATGCTCCCCCCCTCCTGCATCGCCCGCCTCCACCTCTTCCAGGAAGTCATCGTCCTCTCCCCCCTCATCCGCACGGACACCGCTCGCCAAGGCAAAACTCTGGCGGCCGCTAGGGAGAGGGAGGCCTGTCAGAGATGCTCCAAGCATGGCACCGCTTTGGAGCCCGCCACCCTCAACCCTCCCGCCCCCGAAAGGGACGGGACGCCCGTCATAGTCGTAGAACTGCATGATGTGACAGTTCCGAACCCTAAACTATGCGCTACAGCAAGGATTTCGAGTGGGCGAATAGTTCATGTAACTCTAGATCTCCAAAACCCTAACTCCCACGCGAAACCAAGTTCTCGCCTCCGTTTTGTGTTACCTAAACCCTAAGTAATGTTGGGAGAACACGTTTTAGGATGCGGGGAGTGTTTAGACTAATGCGGGTGCTGTAATAAGGTGGCGCGTCTATGGTAGGGATTGTACGAAAGTAGATCTGGAAAGTTGGGGAGGAAATTTCGACCAAATGGTCGAAATTTCCAACCCCCCGCAATTTAGGTCGCGCTGCTGCCGACGGGTAGCAGCGCGACCTGATTTCGGGTCGGGTATACCCGACCCGACTTCGGGTATTTACCCGAACTTGGGTATGTTATACTCGACCCGGCGGGTACCCGCTACCCGCCTCGACGGGCAGAAATTCGGGTAGCGGGTATCGATTACCCGCCCGGGTAACCCGGACCCGACCCGCCGGGTATATTACAGGATTTCAAATACCCGACCCGCCCTAAAAGCGGGTCTGGGTACCGGGTACCCGACCCGGTCGGGTAGTTTGCTCAACCCTAATCCCGCCCCATCTTTCTTGCGTGCGTTCCCTTACCTCACGTCACCTCACCTCACCTCACCTCACCACACCATGCATGAACCCACCCCCCCATCAGGAGTCAATGGAGGATCTCAAGTCAAGGCAGTCAATGGACTACTCCCCTCAGGTGAGCTTATACCTCACGGCTAGACATGATCAAAACGCTATTGCGATTTAAATCGCATCGCATGCAGGTACGATGTTTAAAAAAGCGATGCGATTTTAAATCGCATCGCGCGATTTATTTTTCCAGAAGAAAAAATCGCAAATCGCATTTTACCCGCGATGTTTAAAAAAATCGCATGCGATATTTAATTAAATCGCGCAATGCGATTTTAAATCGCATCGCGTTTTAAAACAGGATTAAAAAACACCCCAAAAAAACAGAAAAAAAAACATGGCTGCAAGGAAATTGACTCACGGGCAGTCGTAAGCTAGAGTGCAAATAACCAGTGTGGTTTCGTAGTGGGTTTCAGAGTGGGTTTCAATGCAATATCGCGCGCGATTTTTTTAAAATCGCATATCGCATTTAAATCGCGTTTTTTAACGCGATTAAAATGCGATTAAAATTAAATCGCGCGATATTAATTCATCGCATCGCGCGATGATTTAAAAAAAAAAAAAAAAAAACATCGCCATCGCAAAAACGCGATTAAATGCGATGCGATGCGATTTTTTTTGCCCATGTCTACTCACGGCCTGAACGAAGAAATGGCACTATTTGCACTATTTGCACGATTTGCCCGTAGTCATGAGCATTGCTCCGGGCTGGGCCTTGTGCTCATGCCGACTTGCACTTGGTCCATGCAACCAAGGCTTTAAGCTATGGCACTCGTGAGTCTCAGCTTGTGGCGTTTGAAGGGTCCTCCTCACCGTTCTTTCATGTGTTGGCAATGCAATCCCCGCAGCTTGCTCTCCTGCAACCCTGCCCTCTCCCCGTGTTCCTGAATCCCTTCATTTCACTCCATCCCTAACCCCTCCGTCTATGCTTCCATTCCATGCCATCGTTGCCCCCCTGACACCAACAGCTCATTCGCATCCTGGCAGTTCTTAAAGCCCTGGTGGCGCACATCAAGGCCGCCACAGCCAACAGTGGCTTGGGGCTGGGCCTGGGCGAGCAGCTGCCGCAGCTGCCCTCGCTGGATCTGGAGGTGAGTCAACGGTGGTTTGTGTGAGTCCATGCATTATTCAGCTGGGGCCTCTGAGTCAAGACATTGGCTTGGGGCTTGGCTTGGGTGCGAAGTTGCCACAGGTGCCTTGTTTTCGCATGGATTGTTTCGGCCTTGTTTGTGCCGTGGGGCTGGGCCTAGCCGAACAGCTGCTGCTGCAGCTGCCGCCGTTGGATCTCGACGTGAGTCAACGCATGTCCTTTCAGGGTAAAGGACTGCACTGGCCCTGGGTCTCCTCAGCAGGGGGGCCTGTGGCACAGCTGCCACAGCTGCCACAGCTGCCACTGCCACAGGCCCCCCTGCTGCTCACACGCTCCCTGTCCTTCCCTCTCCCTCACTCCCTCTCCCCCACACCCTAACCCCCCTCTCCTCACACAAGTCGGCTGCCGCAGCAAGTGCATGACAGCACGCGCGCACCTCTCCCTGTGGCTCACACGCTCTCTGTTCCACCCTCTCCCTCACTCCCTCTGCCTCTCACCCTCTCCCCCACTTCTCTCTCCCTCCCCTCCCCTCCCCCCTTCAGCTCCACCCACAGCTGTCAGCGCAGCAGACACAGAGCACGGAGGGTGTGCTGCACCACTAGCGAGCGATCGCGGACACACAGATGCTACTCTACCTCCCTCCCCCTTTCTACCCTCTGTCTTCCTCCCCAGCTCCATCCCCAGCTGTCAGCGCAGCAGGCGCAGAACACGGAGCGCCTGCTGCACCACGTGCTGGCTGAAGTGCGCTGGCCATCTCCCGTGCACTCGTGCACACATGTTGTCCCGTTGTTTGTCGTTGTCTTCCCCCTTCAGCTCCAGCCCCAGCTGTCAGCGCAGCAGGCGCACAACACGGAGCGCCTGCTGCACCAAGTGCTGGCGGAGGTGCGCAACAACACCCAGCTCGCCCTGCTGCTCCGCGCCGTTAGCACCCAAACCACCATCCTCTCGCGCTTAGCTAAGCGCTTCTCCTCCCTCCAGGCAGCGGCCTTCGTAGGCTCTGCTACTGGCGGGGTCTCCGCACCCCCCCCTCCTGCCGGGGCTGGTTCCGAAGCAGCAGGTTCGGGCTCGGCACTGAAATCCCTACAGGGGGTGGTAACCCTGGTGTTACAAAACTCCCAGAAGCACATGGCGTCGCTACGAGAGATGAAGAGGATGCTGACCGGGACGGAAGGGGAGCGCGGGGCGACATTCTCCCTGCCTGCCAAGACGTACGAGGTGGTGAGGGACAGCTCACACGCCGTGCAGCAGCTGCCCGTGCTCCTCATGCAAGTGAACAAGAAGCTCCAGAGCATTGTGATTGGCGGTGGGGCTGCGGCAGGGGGAGGGGCGGGAGGACGAGGAGGAGGGGGCGTAGGAGGAGGAACAGGAGCAGGCACGCAGCAGCAGTCACCGGTGCAGCAGCAGGTGGTGTCAGTGATTGACCCCCCCAAGCTGAGCGGCAGGGCAGCGCGGCACGAGCGGCTGAAGCAGCTGATGGCCCAGGCAGCTGCTGCGCGCGCGGCTAAGGAGCAGCAGGCAGCCGGCAAGCAGCAAGAGGCGGCAGCAAAGCCCAAGGAAGAGGCGGGTAACCAGCAGCAGCTGGGGGGAGGGGCTGGGATACAAGAGGGGGCAGGGCAGCAGCAGCAGGGAGGTCGGCAGCAGCAGGAGGGGACAGGCATGGGAGTTGTGGCAGTAGGGGCGGAAGCAGGAGGAGGGGGAGGGGGAGGGGGAGGGCAGGGGCGGGGGCTAGGGGGGAGGGCGCAAGGAGGAGAGGTTAGTGGTGATGGTGCTGGTGGCGGCGGTGCTGCTGGTGGTGGCGGTGCTGCTGGTGGTGGCGGTGCTGCTGGTGGTGGCATTGCTGCTGGTGGTGGCATTGCTGCTGGTGGCGGCAGTGCTGCTGGTGATGGCTCTGCTGGTGGTGGTGATGGTTCTGCTGGTGCTGGAGCTGGCACTGCTGCTGCTGCTGCTGCTGGTGCAGCAACTGACGCTGCAGGGAGAAGGGGCGGCGAAGGGGAGGAGAGGGGACAAGGAGAGAGGGGAAGGGAAGCAGGAGATGGGTCCGGAGGCCAGGAGCAAGTGGGAGGAGGGGGGGATAATGAGGGGGTGGGAGACAGGGGGAGGGGGGAAGGTGGGGCGGATGGCGAGGATGGGGGCGAGCAACGGGCGGCGGGGGAAGGAGAGGGAGCAGGGGCAGGGGACGGAGAGGAGAATGGAGCATCAAAGGGAGGAGAGGAAGGAGAAGGCGGAGCAGCAGGAGGAGGAACAGCAGCGGGAGGAGGGAGGGTGGTACCGATAGAGTGGGCGAAGCCAGAGGAGATGGACAGCGAGAGGGCGCAGCTGGTGTCGCTGCTGAAGGCGCGGCGCGAGGAGGAGGCGGGGCGGGGCAGCGAGGACAGCGGGGTGAAGGCGAGCGACGGCAGGGACGAGCCGCTGAGGCACAAGAGGAGGCGGAAGAAGCACAAAGCGGGGGAGGGGAAGGGGGGGGGGGGGGGGGGGTGGCAGGCGGTAAGGGGAATGGGGAGGGGGAAATGAGTGAGGAGGAGAGGGCAATGGCTGAGGCGAGGATGGCTGTGAGTAAAGAGAGGGGGGAGGATGAGGAGGAGGAGGAGGAGGGGGAGGGGGGGGAGGAGGGGGGGAGGGTGAGGAGGAAGGAGAGGAGGAAGAGGAGGAAGGAGGGGAGGAGGAGGAGGAGAAGAGTGGGCATGGACACAAGGGGCCCGAGCGCACAGGGCATGGGGGGGCCGGGGGGGAGAGGGGGCAGCAGGGTAAGAGCGGAAGGGAGGATGGAAGGGCAGGTGACATAGCGTCGAGGGAGAGGGGGGGAGGAAGAGGAGGGGAGGGAGGAGGAAGAGGATTGGTCGGAGGAGGAAGTGGAGGGGAGGGAGAGAGCAAGAGGAGGCTGGGAGAGGAAGACAGTGCGAGGGGAACTCAGGGGGGAGAAGGAGCAGGGGAGGCAGGAGGAGGAAGAGGAGGAGGAGGGGCGGGAGGAGGGGCGGGGCTGGCAGGTGGGCAGGGCAGGAGGAAGCGCATCCCCATGGAGCAGGCGGAGGAGCAGCGCGAGCAGCAGCGGCTGAGTGCCCGCACGGGGCTGCGGTTGAAGAGCATGGGCATTGAGGAGCTGCTGAGCCTGGACGACGAGGAGGATGAGGAGGATGAGGGTGGAGGAGGGGGTGGGGGAGGGGGAGAGGGAGATGGAAGGGGAGGGGGAGGGGGAGCAGTGGTGGGTTTGGACGGGGATGGGGTTGCAACGAGGGTTGGAGAGGAGGGGAGGAGCAGCGGGTGGGGGGGGGGCGAGGGGGGTGGGGACAGGGGCAGGGGCAGCAGGGACAGGGGATAAGGATGGGGGTGAGGAGTGGCGGCGGGGGTGCGGGGAAGGCGAGTGTGGGGAAGGCGATTCTGGATGATGCGGAGAGCGCGGAGGAGTGGCGGGAGCCCATGCCCGCGCAGGGGTACATTCCCCAAGGGCCGTATGCCAGTGAGTGGACTTTGCTGTGCTGTGATTCTTAAGGGACACCTAGTGTCCATAAGGGACACCTAGTGTCCATAAGGGACACTGGGTGATGCGCAGTGGAGAGTGAGGAGGAGTGGAGTGAGCCTATGCCCTCTCAGAGCAGCATCCCGGAAGGGGCTGTATGCCAGTTAGACATGGGCATGAGCCGAGCCTGGCTCGGCTCGGCTCGTCCAGGGGTCGAGCTGAGCCGGCTCGCCGTCGAGCCTGGCTCGGCTCGAGTCGAGCCGGGCACCAAACATGCCTGGCTCGGCTCGCATTTCTGTGGGCGAGCCAGGGCTGGCTCGACGGCGAGCCGGCTCGGCTCGACTCGCCTAGCATGCGCTTAAGCCAACAGTAGTGTGGGTGGAGCCTATGCAAGCACGCGTTGTTAAGAGTGGCGCGGGCTGCTTAAGATTTCTCGCGCGAACTAACCTAATGAGATACTCCTAGGCGCGCGGAATTCTAGGGTTCGCGAAATTGACGGGAAGTGGATTGTGAGGAGGAAGAAGGGTGCAAGAGGTTAGGTTGGAAGTTGTAGATGCAGTAGTGTGCAGTGCGGTTGAGCGGGGCAAAAGGGTTGGATGTGTCTTTGGTCGTCAAAGTTTGGGGTTGCGACTGGTTGAATTCGCGAGGTCGCAATGTCGCGGGAAAGAATTCCGCGTCAAACTTTTTGGGCGAGCGTTTAGCGTTTACCCTTTAAACGCAGCGTTTAAACGATAAACGCTGCACCGCTAGAGCGATTTCGGGAACATAGACTAGGAGTTGTTGGCGGGAGAGAGAAATGGGAGACACTTTTGTCGAGGGGGAAATTTACCCTTGAAATCGAGTGGCGAGCCACCTGGCTCGAAATCGAGCCGGGAACGAGCCGGCTCGACCCCGGCTCGACGAGGACATTGTGTACGAGCCGAGTCGAGCCGGCTGGCTCGACCGAGCCGAGCCGGCTCGGCTCGAGTCGAGCCAGATCCCAAAAAGAAAGGCTTGGCTCGTCATTTTGGCGAGCCGAGCCGAGCCGAGCCGGATATGGCTCGGCTTGTGCCCATGTCTAATGCCAGTGACTGCTTTCCGTGTTACTGACTCGCAATAGGCCGCCGATTCTAAATGAGTGCTGCTCTGCGGCCCCCTGCTGCTCACTGCGTTGCCAGTGCAGCTCCATGCCACCGCACACTCCCACATCCTCACCTACGCATGAGAAAAAGGCCCGGACAGGCCAGGCTGGCCTGGTCCGCCCCCGGGCCAAAGCTGGCCTGACCCTTAAAACCGGGCACAGGCTGGGAAGTTCCCGAAGTCGGCCCGACCTTGGCCCGGCTTGGCCTGCCCGAACCAAAGTCGGGCTGAGCAGAATCCGGCGGGGTGGGCCTTTGCTCAAGCCTAATGCAACGCTCATCCTCCTCTCCCTCCCTGCCCTCCCATCCTCCCCCCCCATCCTCCCTTCCGCCCCTCCCTCCCCCCAGACGCATCGGAGTGGCGGCAGCGAGTGCTTGCAGGCAACTCAGTGTTCACGAGGTTCAGGTGAATCAGAAAGGCACCCACCCAGAACTTGTCCGTCAGCCGCACTTGAGACCACCCATCCATGCTCGCACTTGAGACCACCCATCCATGCTCGCACTTGAGACCACCCATCCATGCTCGCACTTGAGACCATCCATCCATGCTCGCACTTGAGACCACCCATCCATGCTCGCACTTCCTGTGACCACACTCACCACGCAACCTTTGTACGCTGCTTGAGCTCTTTTGAGAAGAATCCTAACCGCCCACTCACCCTCTCCCATGCCCCACCCTCTTCTGTGGCCCACGCACCCCCATACCCCACGCCTGTGTCCCGTCCCCCCCCATACCCCACGCCTGTGTCCCGTCCCCCCCCATACCCCACGCCTGTGTCCCGTCCCCCCCCATACCCCACGCCTGTGTCCCGCACCCCCATACCCCACGCCTGTGTCCCGCACCCCCATACCCCACGCCTGTGTCCCGCACCCCCATACCCCACGCCTGTGTCCCCCCCCATACCCCAGTGGCTACCGTGTGGGCGCCCGCAAGCTGGTGGGCATTGGGGTGATTCCACGACCGATGAAGGGGCGGATGGCAGTAGAGCAGTGCAGGTGAGGGCAGGTGCGGGTAAGGGCAGGTGCGGGTGAGGGCAGGTGCGGGTGAGGGCAGGTGCGGGTGCGGGCAGGTGCGGGTGAGGGCAGGTGCGGGTGAGGGCAGGTGCGGGTGAGGGCAGGTGCGGGTGAGGGCAGGTGCGGGTGAGGGCAGGTGCGGGTGAGGGCAGGTGCGGGTGAGGGCAGGTGCGGGTGAGGGCAGGTGCGGGTGAGGGCAGGTGCGGGTGAGGGCAGGTGCGGGTGAAGGCAGGTGCGGGTGAGGGCAGGTGCGGATGAGGGCAGGTGCGGGTGAGGGCAGGTGCGGGTGAGGGCAGGTGCGGGTGAGGGCAGGAGCGGGTGAGGGCAGGTGGGGGTGAGGGCAGGTGCGGATGAGGGCAGGTGCGGGTGAGGGCAGGTGCGGGTGAGGGCAGGATCGGGTGAGGGCAGGTGCAGGTGAGGGCAGGTGCGGGTGAGGGCAGTTGCGGGTGAGGGCAGTTGCTGGCGTGCTGGTGCTGGCATGCACGCGGACACGCACCAGCTGGTGCTGGGCGTTGGGGTGGTTCCAGGGGCCATGATGACTGGGCGACTAGCTGTAGAGCGGTGCAGGTGCGTGCAAGAGTACGCACACACTGGGTACTACACAGGGATAACGCACGGAAGCTGGTGGGAATTAGGGTGGTTCCACGGCGCACGGTGCAGCAGTGCAGGTGAGGATGAGATTGCATGGTGCACACACATTGGGACCATGTTGGGACCATGCGCTTGTGGTGCAGCGCTAGTGGTGCAACGCTAGTGGTGCAGTGCCACAGTGATAGTGTAGGGGCAAAAATCCTCAAGCACACTCCTCCAACCAGGAGGAGTGGAGGGGTGAAGTTGTGCGAGGCCCCTGGACGGCTCCAATCGCCCTCACGCCCTCCCCTCACGCATTCACGCCCTCCCCTCGTGCATTCACGCCCTCCCCTCGTGCATTCACGCCCTCCCCTCACGCATTCACGCCCTCCCCTCTGCCCCTCGTAGGTGGATCGGCCCTCACCTCTTCGCAGCAACATTTTCCGACACTCGTTGCTCCGGCCTGCAAGGCCAATGCCTCTTGCTCCTCGCCCTGGCTCTGCTTCTACAGCCCACCTCCTCCCTTCCCAATTTTGTTCCCCCCTCCACTTCCCCCCGTTTGGTGGTTCTGCCAGCAGCCTGTTCTCGCTGGATCGCACTGCACCTCGCTTTCTGGGCCAGCAGCCTTCCTGGCACACCGAGAAGTGCTTATCAAGGCTGCTTAAAACGAGAATGTTCCCACCCTTTCCGTGTTTTCCCCCACAGGTGGTTCGTCCCCAATCTCTCCGCTCTAGAGTCAGTCTAGGAGACTGCATTCTACTCTCAGGGTCAGCAGCTCTCCAGGAACACAGAGGGGGGTATTGAAGATGCTCATCACGAGGATGGTTCCTTCCATTCTTCACTTGCCCTTCCCGTCCTTTCTGCTCTTCAGGTGGTTCGGCCCCAATCTCTCAGCACTGGACTGCACGGCCAATGTCTCGTACTCTCTGGGCCAGCAGACCTCCAAGCACACAGAGGCCGTTATTGAAGCTGCTTTTAACGAGGATGTGCCCAACACTGGAGGCTTCCTTGCAGTGCGCATTGAAGGCACAGACTTTGTGCTCTACAGGTGGGTGATTGAACACCAGTTGCCTTTAGCGAGGATGTGCCCATCACTGGGGGCTTCCTGTCTTGCAGGTGCGTGTGATCCTCCTTTCTGTTTGCCCTTCCCTCTTGGGTGATGATATCGAAGCTGCCTTTAACGAGTATGTGCCCAGCACTGGGGGCTTCCTTGCTCTGTGCATTGAAGGCACTGACTTTGTGGGTGTGATTGTAAGGAAATCTCTAGATGCGTTTTCTCTATAGGTACGTGTGCGCCACAGGTGCATGTGATTATATGATAGTTATGTGCGATTGTAGTGTACCTCTGCCCGTGTACCTTAAATGAGAGACGGTGGAATGCCGCCGGCTGCTAGCAGGTCTTTCATAAGCCGCTGTCAGCCCTAACCACGTCCTCGTCTATCGTCCATTTCCTCCCGGCTTCCTGCTCTCTTGGTCCTGCGTTCCCCCTCCGACCCCCCCACCCCATCTCCCCAGCAAAGCAAGTCGCCCTCTCCTTCCCCTCCACCTCCCCCAGCAAGGTCGTCCCCTTCCTTCCTCTCCCCTCCCACTCCGCGCCTTACTTGCTACAAACGCTCTAGCAGACACTCGTTTAGCGTTCGAACACAATGCTAAACGGACCCAAAAACGCAAACACTCGCTGGGAAAATTTCCGGGCTGCCCCTCCGAAAAAAACGCGGAATTTTTTACCGCGAAATTGAGACTTGGCGAATTCAGCACGACGTTCGCCAAGTCCCAACTCCAAACCAAGTTGTCAAAATTCACCTCCCAACAAACCCCCCCCCTCAACTGCCCGCACTCCACACATCGTCAACTAAAACATCCAACCCCTCCTCCTCACATCTCATAGATCCACGCAAGTTCGCAATCCCCTCCCCCGTCAAAACTGCTTACCCTAACTGCCGCGCGCCATAGCCGTAGCCACTTTTCCACCTTAGCTGCCATACCTTAGCCACGAGATAACACTCAGTTAAGGGCGAGGGTCCATGTCGACGCCTCTTAGCAATGAGGACGCTGCTACAGCGACCGCATCTAATGTATACGAGGCGGATAGGAATCACGAGGTTTCTTCCGCGTTCTAGTCAAGTAGGCCGGTGCCACACAGAAATATGAGTGTCGCTTTTGTGGGCAGAAGATGGCCGGTAGTCCCATATATATGAGGATGCATACTTCAAAATTTCCACGGCTTATTTGGAGCCAAATTGCTTGCTGGCAGAACCCCCATGTTTCCGGTCCCCCACAGGAAATTTTCACCCCTGCCCGGGCAAAAATTTTACCCCTGCCTGGCCTAGCGTTCACAGACACGCTGGTGAGCGTTCAGCGTTTCAAACGCTGGCGTTCAAATGCTAAACGCGTTTGTAGCAACTAAGCTCGGCGCTCTGCCTGCTGCCCTCTGCCCCCAACGCCCCGGTGCCCATGCACCTGCTGCGCCAGACCGAGAGAACACCACTGCCTGCTAGACAGGCCTTCCTCTCCCTCCTTCCCTGTTCTCAAATTTATGTTCTCCTGGCGCATTTTACCCACCCAACCCCCAACAAACCCCACCCCCCACCCCCCACCCCCCTCCCCCTCAGGGAATCTCCCCTCTCCTTCCCCACCACCTCCCCCGGCTCCGCCTTCCCCTTCCACTCGGCGCTCTGCCTGCTGCCCTCGGCGCCCAACGCCTCAGTGCCCATGCACCTGCTGCGCGAGACAGTGGAGTACCACCGCCTGCTGGGGGCGGCGGTGGTGGCGCTGTACGACAGCGGCGCGTGGCACCCTGTGGAGTTCAGGGAGCGGTTTCACGAGGACGTGGACCGCAGAGTGGTCAGGGTGACGGATTTCAAGGGAGTGCAGCGGTTTGACCTGGAAAGAAACGGGCAGGTGAGTCAAGCCGAGGGCAGGTGGAGAACCAGCGCCTGCTGGGGGCGGCGGTGGTGGCGCTGTACGACAGCGGCGCGTGGCACTCTGTGGAGTTTAAAGAGCGGACTCACGAGGACGTGCAGCGGAGCGTGGTGAGGGTGACGGATCCGAAGGGAGTGAGACAGTTTGACCTTGAGAGAAACGGGCGGGCGAGTACACGCCCGCCGCCTGCTGAGGGCGTCTACAATGGCGCTGTACGACAGTGGCACGTGCCTGGGCATGGCACCCTGTGGAGTTGAGAGCGGTTTCATGAGGATGTTGAGTGGAGCGCAGGATGGTGAGGGGTGGCTGACCTCAAAAGGAGTGAGGCTGTTTGACCTGGAAAGGAACGGGCAGGTGAGTCACAGCAAGGGCAGGTGAACCAGACGCACACTCGTGGAAGATGAGACTCTGTTGAAGTGATTTGCTTTGCAGTTGAAGTGGGCTCAACAGCAGTGCACTGAAAATAGCATGAGCTCGACTGCTGTGTCTTAACCATTTTGGTATCAACCCCTTTCCTCCCCCCCATTCACCCCCAATCCTTCCCCTTGTCCTCCCGTGGCCCCCACCATCAGGTGCTAGCCATGCACCACTGCCACTCTTGCCACACCTTCACCTCCTAACAGCGAACCACAAGTTTGTCCTCCATCTCCCCCCCGCTCTCCCCCCCCTCACCCTCTACTCCCACCCCTTTCCACCAGGTGCCAGCCACGCATGCCTTCACCGCCCGCTGCGTCATCCCAGCAGCACTGCATACGTTCCTCTTCTATTGCCCCCCTCCTCCCCCCCTTCCCCCGTCCTTTTCTCTCCTCCCTCTTTTCCGGCCATGCCACCACCAGGTGCTAGCGATGCACGACTGCCTGCACCGCCACACCTTCACGGCGCGCTGGGTCATCCCAGCGGCAGTCAATGAGTTCCTCTTCGTCGGCCTGCCCCCCGCCTCCATCCCCTCCTTCCTCGACCCCTTCGCCTTCCCCCCACCCCCCTCTGAAAACTCCCTCGCCTCCGACCCTCACCTCGACTCCGCCGCTGCTGCCGCGGCCGCTGCAGTAACCGTGGCGGGAGGCTCAGCGGCCGCGGCTGCCGAGGCTGCGGCGTACGTTCGGGCAGTGCCGTGGGTGACGGTGGGGAGCCAGTGGTGGGCGACGAGGCTGTGCTCGCTGCCGTTCCGAGTGGCGGAGGGGATGGCGTTCTCCCTCGAGCGCATGGTGTTCCGCTGGCCATACCCCGTGTGCCACGACCGCGCCAAGTACCCCGACCCGCACGTTTGTGTTGGAGAGGCGGGGTTCAGACGAGTCATCATGGACCCGAGAAAGGTGAGAAGAGAGGGAGAGGGAGAGAGAAAGGTGAGGTGGGATGGGAAGAAGAATTGGATGGTACGCATGCCAGCACTTGATGGCAAGTTTGAGAGTCAGGAGTTAGGACCTTATGGACCACCATTGTCCCATTGTCCCACCATTCCTTCCCTCGCCCTTTTTGTGTCAACTCTCCCCTTGGCCTGTGCAGGTCTCGGCTCTCGGCCGGCACAAGGCGGTGTCACCCTCTCAAGTGGGGGGGGTACACGTGTGAAGCAACAAGGCCAACTTCAGTTCAACCGCCCTGCAGGACGCTCTTATCAGCCCCCTTTCTCCTCTTCCCTCCCTCCTCCCCTGCAGATCTCGGCTCTAGGCCTGCATGAGGCGGTGTCCCCCTCCCGCGTGCGGGGGGTGCACGTGCGCACGACTGTGGCCAACTTCAACCACCTGCAGGACGCCATCATGAACCCCGAGGGGTGGTGCCAGCAGACCCTGCTCAAGAAGGAGGTGAGTGTGACTGAAGGAAGTGAGTGTGACTGAAGGAAGTGAGTGTGACTGAAGGAAGTGAGTGTGACTGAAGGAAGTGAGTGTGACTGAAGGAAGTGAGTGTGACTGAAGGAAGTGAGTGTGACTGGAGAGCCATGTTGGGTAGATGCAGTGGGGAGAGGGGCACAGGCCAAAACCAGGTGGTACGAGCGACGCCAATTTCAACCACCTGCAGGATGCCGTCATGATCCCCATGGGGTGGTGCCAGCAGACGCTGCTAAAGAAGGAGGTGAGTGTGACTGCAGTGGCAGGTGGTTGTAGGGGAATGTGACTATGGGGTGCTGGTGCTGCACGCTAGAGTGTGCAGGAGATGCCATCATGAACCCCACAGGGCGGTGCCAGCAGACCCTACTGAACGAGGATGTGACTGTGACTGGAGTCACAGGTGGTTGTGGGGGAATATGACTACGGTATGCTGGTTTTGCAGAGCAGAGCGTGCAGATGAGAGAGCGTGCAGATGAGAGAGTGGGCAGATGAGAGAGCGTGCAGGATGCCATCATGCACCTGTGCCACCCACGTGCCAGAGTTTCATGTGCCAGAGTTCCATGTGCCAGAGTTCCATGTGCCAGAGTTCCATGTGCCAGAGTTCCATGTGCCAGAGTTCCATGTGCCAGAGTTCCATGTACTCAGGTTGTCGCTTCTCCCACCATACCTGCCACATCTCCCACCATGCTGTGCCAGGTGCCCGAGTTCTATGTGCGCGACGTGTATCTCAGGGAGGCGGCTCAGTCCATCAGGGCTGGCCGCGTCTGTGACTTCAGCAGGGGGCATGTGAGTGGCCCTTCCACTGCTGTGTTTTATTCCTCTCTTTCTGTCATCATGCTGTCTGTGTTGCTGTGTTTCTTTGGGGGACTGCGTTTCGTCTGTGATTTCACCACAACGCGTGATCCGGCACTCCTGTTCTCCCCACTGTAGAACTCTTTTTCCAAACTCCAATGTTGGCCTTTCGTTTGCCTTTCGTTTTCCGGGTACTTGCAGTGTATCCCTGGGCCGGATTAGTCAACGCATCTGCAACACGCCAACTGCAACCAGCTTCCAAACCATCTGCCAAGCAAGGCAGCATTGTTTGCCATTGCGTTTCCAGCCATCTGCCGAGCTGGCCAGGTCTTTCCTCGGTAGTGTTATGTACTTGGTGCGCACTGCTTTGTCACATACAGGCAAGACGGCAATCAGGGTCCTTCCTGGGCCTTTTGCAATATGTAATTTGGCAGACATGCCCTACAGGCTCGTGTGACCCTCAGACAGGCGAGTTTTCATTCCTCGCGTGAGTGTACGAAATACGCGAAGTCTACAACAGCGAGGGTTACCGAATCAACACTGCTACAGTACTCCTGTTGACTCACACAGATTGACGACACCTCACTGAGGTTATGAAAGGGCAACGGTCATGGACCGTTGACCATGCAACACAACAGCCAAAATCGCAAGAGTCAAGAGTCAGTGCGACAGCAAGAACAAATAATCGTCCCGATAATACAGTACAGGTGGTTACCCGAGTCGCCTTATCGAATCGTAAAAAGGGAATGCACCCCTCGAAGTGGACAAACAGTTAGACTCTTCATACCCTGTATTATTATATAAAGCTTGTATCCCTCTGCTATAATCAATCACTTGTTCTCACATACTGTTGACTTATACATATGTTAGTATGTAGAAGTTATAGGCTAGATAAGTGTTTGTTCTTATAGAGTGCAACTCAAACCCTATACCTTGCTTGTTCTCTCTTGTTTCTAATTATTCTAGCATTCTAACATGGTATCATGCGTAGGTTAGGTTAGGTCCCCCCCCCCCACCCGCTTCCGCCCCGCGCCCTAGCCTACCGCGCCTCGCCGACTCCTAGCGCGCCCGCCGGCCCCTAGCGTGCCCGCCGTCCCCTAGCGCCATAGCCGGCCCCTAACGTGCCCGTCGGCCCCTTGCGCCCAGCCGGCCCCTTCGCGACCAGCTAGCCCGCCCCTCGCGCCGTCGCCAGCCCCTTGCGCCTTAGCTGGCCCCTCACGCCTTCGCTGGCCCCTCGCGCCCTAGCTGCCCCCTCGCGCCCTAGCTGGCCCCTCGCGCAGTCGCCCGCCCCTCGTGCCGTCGCTGGCCCCTCGCGCCTGACCGACCCCTCGCGCCCTAGCTGGCCCCTCATGCCTCACCGGCCCCTCGCGCCCTAGCTGACCCCCCGCGCCCTAGCTGGCCCCTCGCGCCTTGCCGGCCCCTCGCGCCTAGCCGGCCCCTCGCCCCTAGTCGGCCCCTACCACCTAGCCGGCCCCTACCACCTAGCCGGCCCCTACCACCTAGCCGGCCCTCACCGCCTAGCCGGCCCCTACCACCTAGCCGGCCCCTACCACCTAGCCGGCCCCCACCGCCTAGCCGGCCCCTACCACCTAGCCGGCCCCTCTTCTGCGCTGACCTCCAGCCCCGAGCGCCCTGCCGGCCCCTCTCCACACGCCGGCCCCTTGTGCGCCTCACCTCCTCGGGCACCTTCCTCGGCCTTCCTTTCGGTTCAATTCCGGAGAGTCGTGCCATTGTGCCGCTGAGTCCCTGTGCCGCTGTGCCCCTGTGTCCCTGTGCCGCTGTATCGCTGTGTCCCGGTGCCGCTGTGGTTGAGCGATGGTGAACGCCATGCTATGTCTGGAGGCGGAGGGGCACGCAATCGACTTCGCCGCCTGGCTTGTCGATCTCTGCCGGCACCTAACAGGTCAGCGCCAGGATGGGCACTCCCTGGCTATGCATGTTGATGGCTTCCTTCCTCGCCCCTCCACCCCTGATCCCCTCCCTGCTGACCCCACCACTGCTGAGACTGAGGCCTTTGCTACTGCTGCGCTCGCTCGTGCTGTCTGGAATTCTCGCGATGCTGTAGCGCAGCTTGCCATTAGTCATGCGCTTCCCTTGTCTGAGCGTCCGCGTTTCACTACTGTCGTGAACGCCAAGGATTTCCTAGATGCTGTAGTTGAACGCTACTCCACACCTGCTTCCGCCTCAACTGGACGCTTGATCCTCCCCATTCTCTTCCCTGATCTCTCTGCTTTCCCCACTGTCGCTGATCTCGCCACTCACCTCCGTGCACTAGAGACTAGCTATCGCGCTGCTAGCACTACTGCCCAGCACACTGCTTTTCCCCCGCCTTTCTGCGCTACCCTGTACCTTACTGCCATGCGCCTGCCTGACTGCTTAGCCACTGCCCGCGACCACTTCCTTAGCCAACACCCTGGTGACCTCACCCTGACCGCTTTTGTCACTACCCTTTCTGAGATAGAGACTCGCCTGCGCACTATCGCTTAGTTGAGCGGTGTTGCGGTAGTCCCTATCTTTCAAGGCTGTGCTCCCTCCCAGTGCACGTACACAAACGTTTCAGCTACGGTCGCTACTGCTGCTCCTGCCGCTGAGACAGCGGCGGCAGCCTTCCCACAGCAGCAGCGATAGCGCCGGGGCCGTCGCGGCCCCAAGGGAGGGCGTTGTGGTGGTGGCGGCGACGGTGGTTCTAACGAGGGGGCTGGGGCAGGCGTCCAGGAGCAGCAGCAGCAGCAGCCGCCGCAGCAGCAGCAGCAGCAGTCGCAGCAGCAGCAGCACTAGCAGCCGCCGCAGCAGCCGCAGCCGTAGCAGCAGCAGCCGTGGGCCCACCTCCCGCCAGGGTGGCCGGGAGCCCCTGGAGGGGGTGGCCGAGGTGGCGGTCCTCGCAGCTCGGCGTCTACCGGCAGCTTCGGTGCTGTGGGCTGCCAGAACCAGCTCTAGACCGGTCCCCTTTGTGGCACAATGTGCCGCTGTCCGCACCCGACCGCCCGCTGCTTCCTCCGCCTCGACGATCTCTTTCGTCGCCGCTTCGGCCCGGCCCCGAACCTCCCTAACTGGCCCAGTTTGCTGCGCCACGGTGTGCCTGTTTTTGACCTAGACATGGATCAGCTTAGTTCTGCCTTGCATTTGCTGTATGTTGACGCTTCTAGTGTGTCCGGATCATATTACCGTGTGTTCATTCCTCCTCGCTTCGTCCTTCCACTGCACTCCTTCAGACCCTGCACCTGGACGTTTGGGGCCCAGACCCCGTCCCTGGACCGCGTCGTGAGCGCTACTTTCTAGTGCTCGTGGACGACTACACGCGCTACACCACAGTGTTTCCCTTAGAGCAGAAGGCCGACGTGCCTGACTTTCTCATCCCGTGGGTCGTGGCTGCCCGCCTTTACCGCGGTCTCCCTGTGTTGTGTCTCCACTCCGACCGTGGCGGCAAGTTCGCTTCTGGTCGGCTTGGTCAGTTCTGTCGTGTGGAGGGTATCACCCAGTCGTACTCCCTACCGGATTCCCAGCAGTAGAATGGGGTCACTGAGCAACGCATCGGCTTGGTCATGGAGGTGGCTTGTACCTCCATGATTCATGCCGGTGCACCCCATGTTCTGTGGCCGTTCGCCGTTCGCTACGCCGCTCACCAGCTTAACGTTCGCCGTTTGTACCCCATTTTTTGGGTTCCCTGGTGACGGGTCCGCGTTCCATGTCTGGGGCTGCCTCGCTCACGTTCGTGCCTCTGGCACGAACAAGTTCACTGCTCGCACTGTCCCCTGTGTCTTCCTCGGTTTCCCCCTGGACTCCTCTAACTGGCACTTTTACCACCCGACGTTTCACTGCTTCTTTCACTCCCGTGACGCCACTTTCGACGAGTCTGTCTCCTTTTACCACCGCTTTCCCCACCGAGGTCTCCTGGTTCCCCCTCCCCTGTTTCTGGTCCCCACTCCCCCAGTAGCCCCTGCTCACCTTCCTCCTCGTCCTGCAACGTCTGGTGTGTCTCACGTCACTCCCCTACCGTCAGTTGTCCTGCTCGAGGAGTCGGCTGACTCCGGTGGCCCTGCGGTGCAGTTCTTGCCACCCGTCTCTCCCCCGGTGTCTCCTCATCGGTCGCAGCCAGCACCGCTGCAGCAGACGCCGCCACCGCCGCAGCAGACTCCGCCACCGTCGCAGCAGACGCCGCCGCAGCCGCCGCTGTTGTCGCAGCAGCAGCAGCCGTTCGTGGCCTCTTGGGGTGCTGGCATTGAGGAGGGTGCTAGTCCTGGGGTTACTGTCGTGGATTGTCCCGGCAGGCTTGGGGGTGGCACCGGTGCTGGAGAGAGATCTCGCTCCGAGGGTGCTCGTTTTGCGGGTGCTAGAGTGGAGTGTCCAGAGGTAGCCGTGGTGCAGCTGGCGGTCCATGTGTCGGCGCCGAGCAGCAGCAGCAGCAATCGCCGCCGGTGTCCGCCCTTCGCCTGCTCGGCCTTTCCTCCCCTAACCACTCGCCTATGCCTCCCCCGCCGCCTCCTCCCCTTCTTGTCCACGGTCCTGTGTTTCCTCTTCCGGACTCGTCCCTGGCTCGTTTCCCACCTCGTTCCCCTCCTGTTACTCCTCCTCTATCTCCTGACCCGACGCCTCTGTCTCACGTCTGGTCTCGCCGTCCTTCTCGTGCTTGTTTTGTCTCCCGTGTTCCGCATTCTCACCCTATGTTGCTTCGTTCTCACGCGTCTCGTCCTCCCCTCCTGCCTTCGCCTCCTCCGTCGTCGCTCGCTGTCGCGCCTCCCCCTCTGTGTGACTACCTTCGTGCTGCTTGTCCTCTTGTTCCTCAGGTCCTTGCCTCCCTTGTTACTGACCCGTGCGTTCCTCTCTCGCGTCTTGATGCTCTTGTCGCTGCTGTCGCTGACTTCGCCTCTACCCGCCGCCTTGACTACGCCACCGCTCTTGTCTCTGACCCTGTCCGTCCTCCGTCCGTCGGGGTGATCCTGCCCTTGGCAGTGACGTCCTAGAAGACAGGCAGTACAAGCTTGCTTTCCTATCCGGGGCTGCTCCCCATCTCTGCTCCATGCTGCTAGTCCCTGAGGGTGACCCAGACGCCTTTGACATCCCGACCCCTCGCACTTACGCTGAGGCGACCTTGGGACCCTCGGCCTCTTAGTGGACAGCTGCAATGGAGCAGGAGATGGCATCTTGGAGATCCACCGGCACCTACGTCGACGCAGTTCCTCCACCTAGGGTGAACGTAGTCGATGGCCTGTGGCTCTTTAAGGTGAAGCCCCCCACTGAAGAGCCGCATGCTACGTGGCTAGAGGCTTCAGTTAGAAAGAGGGCGTGGACTTCTTTCAGACCTTCGCCCCGACCCTCAAGATGACTACTCTTTGGGCACTGCTACGCGTAGTAGTACAGCGTGACTACGAGCTCCACTCCCTCAACTTCTCCACTACTTTTCTTCAGGGCAGCCTACACGAGTAGGTCTACCTGCGCCGACCAAAGGGCTTCACTGGTACCTTCCCTCCTGGGACCCAGTGGCTCCTTCGACGCCCGGTCTACGGCCTGTGACAGGCGCCCCATGAGTGGCACGACACGCTGCGTGCTACGCTAGCTGACCTGCAGTTCTTTCTGTCCTCTCCAGACCCTTCGCTCTTTGTTCATGCTGGCCAGACTCTGTTCTATATCCTTGTCTACATAGACGACCTGGTCTTCGCTACTGCAGACAGAGACGCACTGGCCTCTGTGAAAGCCGAGCTGCTGAGGAGACACACCTGCACTGACGTAGGAGAGCTGCACCGCTACCTTGGCCTACAGATTTCTAGGGACAGAGCAGTGCGCACCATCACTCTCACACAGTCACACTTTGTGCGCCAGGTCCTTCAGAGGTTCGGTCTTTAGTTCTCTTCCACACAGCCCACCCCTCTGCCAGTAGACCACAGACTCTCTGCTCCAGTCACAGAGGAGGCTATAGAGCCTAGTAGTACTTACGCAGAGCTTGTGGGTTGCCTTATGTACCTGATGACTTGCACTCGTCCAGATCTCGCATGCCCCCTCAGCATCCTAGCTCGCTTTGTGGCCACAGACTGACACCGACCACATCACTGGTCGGCCGCTAAGAGGGTTTTGCGATATCTAGCAAGTACATCGGGCATGGGGTTAGTGCTTGGAGGACGCAGGCTAGTGGTCCTTACTGGGCACACTGACGCTTCTTGGGCAGACGACGCTGAGACCCTCAGGTCCTCCCAGGGCTACTGCTTTAGCCTTGGTTCAGGGGCCATCTCGTGGAGGTCCACTCGTTCCTCGTCTGTTGAGCAGTCTAGCTGTGAGGCTGAGATCTACGCTGGTGCCATGGCAGCATAAGAGCTCCGCTGGTGACCTTCTTGCTCAGAGAGTTAGGTGAGCGGCCTAGCTCTGCCCAGGTTCTGTACGCTGACAACAGGGCCATGATCCTCCTGTGTCAGGAGCCTCGACTGGAGGGCAGAGCGAAGCACATCCAGCTGCAGTACTTCCTCCTACGCGAGCTACAGCAGCGTCGCTAGGCCCGCGTAGTACACTTGGCCTCCGGTGCCAATACTGCTGATAACTTTACTAAGGCGCTTGTGCCTAGAGTTCATCAGCGGCACTGTTTGCAGCTTGGTCTAGTTCTTGTAGACTCTCACTTGCTTGGACCTTGATTGTGCACTCCTTGAGTGGAGCGTAATCTTATGCACTTGGGTTGTGATGTGACGGGAACGGTTGACGGGGAAGATCTGCTTCCGGGCATAAAAAGCAGGTACGTTGCGGCCGTCAAAGTTCACGGCCATCTAGTAGTAGGAGTGCATCTTTGTCCAAGACATTCGTATGAAACGTGTCAAATAACCTTGAGTTTCCAGGATGCCCTAACCATTGATGCCAAGTTTCCTCGCTTGCTTTGTGTCCCACAGACCAGTGATACAGATCCGAGTTGGCGTAGATGGCGGAGATGGTCGCGGTGCTCCGATGCTGCTCGCGAGGATGTGCCTTCAATTGCTCGGCGTCGGTCGGTGGTGGCTCATCAACAGGTTTTGGTGCAGGCGGAGCTTCTTCGACGGGTGGTGCCGACGAAGGTCCAGCGACGGGGCTTCCAGAAAGTTGTCTTGTTGGCTCTTGTGGTTGTGCTTCTCGTTCCTGTGCTTCTTGTTCCTCTGCTTCTTGCATCACTGCTAATGCTCGAGTACCTTCTGCCTCAAGGATGGTGTTGGAGTACCATAAGCTGTCGCAGTCGAACCCAAGGTCAAGTTCCGTGCGGGTGCGTCCAGGGCGTTAAGGAGACGAAGCCATCACTATCGGCGGTCCCGCGGTCTAGAACGAAGTCCAAGACTAAGACTCTGTGCTTCTGGATGGCTCTGCCGATGAAGAGTCCGCCCTTCCCGTGGTAGAGTCGGAACTCTCTATAGAAGCTGTCGCACTCCAGGTGAATGCCTTTCGACATTAGTTCGCTGGCACTTAGTAGGTTGTAGCCAAGTTTGTCGACAACGAGTACTCTTGACATACAGTATGTAGTATTACGTTTGTCTCGCTTGACTGAAACTGAACGACACCCTCCTTCCTTGTCCGCAGGTTCTGGTTGTTGGCAACAGTCATGAATGCTTCACGGCTCAAAGTTTTCTCTTGCTAGACGAAGCGTGTCAAAGAACACATGTGCTGTCCACAGCAGCTGACAAGGAACCATGTGTCGCGGCTGGATGTTTTGACGCAAGTGATTGCAGCGTAAGTCGGATTTTGTTGGAGACGTGTTTGTGTCGGAGCAGGTTGTTGTTCGTCGACGGAACTGTGAGGCGGAGAGTCGGGTATACAGAAATCCATTCAAGCCATACAACTGACGGCGTTCCTTGCGTCTTGTGCAGAGCGATTCATCGGAGCTGTTGCGCACTGCTGAGTTGAAGCAACCGGATTCGGTGACAAACATGGCGCTCGAGGTTGGTACAACGACAACTGCGGCTGCTGCTGCTCCTGCAGCTGCTGTTGCCTTGGACAAATGAGGTGCGAGTGTCCTGTCGTGCAGCATCGATGACAATATGGAGGTGAGTTTCGTTTCTGATGATTGTGATTGTTGTTGTTCTTGCGCCCGTGCGCGCACAACGCGAGTTGTTGACTTGGTTTCTAGGCGTGTCTCTCTTCGTACAAGTCTATAACTTGCTGTTCCACGTGGAGCACCATGCATAACTGCATCTCAGAGATTCTCCCGTGAGCGCGTAGGAGGGAGCGCATCGTACGCCACTGTGGACCGATGCCAGCAAGAACTATCGTGATGAACGAGTCCTCTAAAAAGAGTCCTCTGCTGCGTAGAAGCTTGTCGCGTACTCCTCGACAGCGATTGATGTAAGGCATTGCCTTTTCTACTGGTTGCATTTGGATTGTTGAGAGTTCTGCCATCAGTCGGCATTGTGTCACGCTGTCAGTCGCTTGGTATACCCTCTTCACATGGCAGTATGCTAGTTCTGCTACTCTGTTGTTGTCAGGTTACATATAAGGATGGTGAAGGCCATCAGCGATTGATAAGTGTATATTTTCCTCCCATCATGTCGCCTCATTCCTCCCATCATGTCATCTCATTCCCTCAAACATGTTGTCTCATTCCGTCCATCATGTCGACTCGTTCATTCCATGATGTCGCCTCATTCTTCCCATCTTGTCGCCTCAATCCTCCCATCGTGTCGCCTCATTCCTCCCTTCATGTCGCCTCATTACTCCCATCATGTTGTCTCATTCCTCCCATCATCTCGCCTCATTCCTCCCATCATGTCGTCTCACTCCTCCCATCATGTCGTCTCATTCCTCCCATCATGTCGTCTCATTCCTCCCATCATGTCGTCCTATTTCTCCCATCATGTCGTCTCATTCCTCCCATCACGTCGCCTCATTCCTCCCATCATGTCGCCTCATTCCTCCCATCATGTTGCCTCATTCCTCCCATCATGTCGTCTCATTCGTCCCATCATGTTGACTAATTCCTCCCACCATGGCGTCTCATTCCTCCCATCATGTCGTCTCATTCCTCCCATCATGTCGTCTCATTCCTCCCATCATGTTGTCTCATTCCTCCCATCATGTCATCTCATTCCTCCCATCATGTCGTCTCATTCCTACCATCGTGTCGTCTCATTCGTCCCATCGTGTTGCCTCATTTCTCCCGTCGTGTCACCTCATTCCACCCATCGTGTCGTCTCATTCCTGCCATCATGCCGTCTCATTCCTCCCATCCTGTCGCCTCATTCCTCCCATCGTGTCACCTCATTCCTCCCATCGTGTCGCCTCATTCCCTCCATCATGTTGCCTCATTCCTCCCATCTTGTCGTCTCATTCCTCCCATCATGTCGCATCATTCCTCCCATCACGTCGTCTCATTCCTCCCATCATGTCGTCTCATTCCTCCCATCATATTGTCTCATTCCTCCCATCCTGTCCCCTCATTCCTCCCATCATGTCACCTCACTCTTCCCATCATGTCCCCTCATTCCTCCCATCCTGTCGTCTCATTCCTCCCATCATGTCCTCTCATTCCACCCATCATGTCGCCTCATTCCTCCCATCATGTACCCTCATTCCTTCCATCATGTCGCCTCATTACTCCCATCATGTCGTCTCATTCCTCCCATCATGTCGTCTCATTCCTCCCATCATGTCGTCACACTCTTCCCATCATGTCGTCTCATTCCACCCATCATGTCGTCATATTCCTCCCATGGAGGCGTCTCATTCCTCCTATGGTGTAGTCTCATTCCCCCCATTGTGTCGCCTCATTCCTCCGATTGTGTCGCCTCATTCCTCCCATCGTGTCGCCTCATTCCTCCCATCATGTCGCCTCATTCCTCCCATCATGTCGTCTCATTCCTCCCATCATGTCGCCTCATTCCTCCGATCATGTCCCCTCATTCCTCCCATCATGTCGCCTCATTCTTCCCATCATGTCGCCTGATTCCTCCCATCATGTCACCTCATTCCTCCCATCCTGTCGTCTCATTCCTCCCATCATGTCCTCTCATTCCAACCATCATGTCGCCTCATTCTTCCCATCATGTCATCTCATTCCTTCCATCATGTCGCCTCATTCCTCCCATCATGTTGTCTCATTCCTCCCATCATGTCATCTCATTCCTCCCATCATGTCGTCTCATTCCTCCCATCATGTCGCCTCATTCCTCCCATTATGTCGCCTCATTTTTCCCATCATGTCGTCTCATTCCTCACATGGTGACGTCTCATTCTTCCCATGGTGTAGTCTCATTCCTTCCATCGTGTCGCCTCATTCATCCCATCGTGTCGCCTCACTCCTCCCATCATGTCGTCTCACTCCTCCCATCATGTCGCCTCATTCCTCCCATCATGTCCCCTCATTCCTCCCATCATGTCACCACGTTTCTCCCATCATGTCACCTCATTCCTCCCGTCATGTCGTCTCATTCCTTCCACCATGTCATCTGGTTCCTCCCATCCTGTCGTCGAATTCCTCCCATCAGGTCGTCTCATGCCTCCCATCATGTCGTCTCATTCCTCGCATCATGTGGTCTCATTCCTCCCATCATGTCGCCATATTCCATCCATCATGTCGTCTCATTCCTCCCACCATGTCATCATATTCCTCCCATCATGTTGTCTTATTCCTCCCATAATGTCACCTCATTCCTCCCATCATGTCGTCTTATTCCTCCCATCATGTCATCTCACTCCTTCCATGTCTCATTCCTCCCATCATGTCGCCTCATTCCTCCTATCATGTCACCTCATTCCTCCCATCGTGTCCCCTCATTCCTCCCATCATGTCGTCTCATTCCTCCCATCATGTCGCCTCACTCCTCCCATTTTGTCGTCTCATTCCACCCATCATGTCGGCTCATTTCTCCCATCATGTTGCCTCATTCCTCCCATCGTTTCACCTCATTCCTCCCATCATGTCACCCCATTCAACCCATCATGATGCCTCATTCCTTCCATCCTGTCGCCTCATTCCTCTGTTCATGTCGCTTCATTTGTCCCATCATGTCCCTCATTTCTCCCATCAAGTCCTCTCATTCCTCCCATCATGTTGTCTCATTACTCCCATTATGTCGCCTCATTCCTCCCATCATGTCACCTCATTCCTCCCATGATGTCGTCTCATTCCTCCCACCATGTCAACTCATTCCTCCCATCATGTCGTCGAATTCCTCCCATCACGTCGTCTCATTCCACCCATCATGTCATCTAATTCCTCCCATCATGTGGCCTCATTCCTCCCATCATGTCGCCTCATTCTTCCCATCATGTCATCTCATTCCTCCCATCATGTCATCTCATTCCTCCCATCATGCTGCCTCATTTCTCCCATCATGTCGCCTCATTCCTTCCATCATGTCGTCTCATTCCTCCCATCATGTGGTGTCATTCCTCCCATCATGTTGCCTCATTCCTGCCATCATGTTGTCTAATTCCTCCCATCATGTCACCTCATTCCTCCCATGATGTCGTCTCATTACTCCCATCATGTCGTCTCAGTCGTACCATCATGTCGCCTCATTCCTCCCATCATGTCGCCTTATTCCTCCCATCATGTCACCATATTCCTCCCATCATGTCGCCTCATTTCTCTTATCGTGTCCTCTCATTCCTCACATGGTGACGTCTCATTCTTCCCATGGTGTAGTCTCATTCCTTCCATCATGTCGCCTCATTCCTCCCATCGTGTCGCCTCATTTCCCCATCATATCGCCTCATTCCTCCCATCATGTCTTCTCATTCCGCACATCATGTCGCCTCATTCCTCCCATCATGTCGTCTCATTCCTCATATGGTGACGTCTCATTCTTCCCATGGTGTAGTCTCATTCCTTCCATCGTGTCGCCTCATTCATTCAATCGTGTCGGCTCATTCCTCCCATCATGTCGTCTCACTCCTCCCATCATGTCGCCTCATTCCTCCCATCATGTCGGCTCATTCCTCCCATTATGACGCCTCGTTTCAACCATCATGTCACCTCATTCCTCCCATCATGTCGTCTCATTCCTTCCACCATGTCATAAGGTTCCTCCCATCCTGTCGTCGAATTCCTCCCATCACGTCGTCTCATTCCTCCCATCATGTCGTCTCATTCCTCCCATCATGTGGTCTCATTCCTCCCACCATGACATCATATTCCTCCCATCATGTTGTCTTATTCCTCACATCATGTCACCTCATTCCTCCCATCATGTCGTATTATTCCTCCAATCATGTCATCTCACTCCTTCCATGTCTCATTCCTCCCATCATGTCGCCTCATTCCTCCCATCATGTCGCCTGATTCCTCCAATCGTGTCCCCTCATTCCTCCCATCATGTCGTCTCATTCCTCCCATCATGTCGCCTCACTCCTCCCATCATGTCGTGTCACTCCTCCCATCATGTCGCCTCATTCCTCCCATCATGTCCCCTCATTCCTCCCATCATGTCACCTCGTTTCTCCCATCATGTCACCTCATTCCTCCCGTCATGTCGTCTCATTCCTTCCACCATGTCATCTGGTTCCTCCCATCCTGTCGTCGAATTCCTCCCATCAGGTCGTCTCATTCCTCCCATCATGTCGTCTCATTCCTCGCATCATGTGGTCTCATTCCTCCCATCATGTCGCCATATTCCATCCATCATGTCGTCTCATTCCTCCCACCATGTCATCATATTCCTCCCATCATGTTGTCTTATTCCTCCCATAATGTCACCTCATTCCTCCCATTATGTCGTCTTATTCCTCCCATCATGTCATCTCACTCCTTCCATGTCTCATTCCTCCCATCATGTCGCCTCATTCCTCCTATCATGTCACCTCATTCCTCCCATCGTATCCCCTCATTCCTCCCATCATGTCGTCTCATTCCTCCCATCATGTCGCCTCACTCCTCCCATTTTGTCGTCTCATTCCACCCATCATGTCGGCTCATTTCTCCCATCATGTTGCCTCATTCCTCCCATCGTTTCACCTCATTCCTCCCATCATGTCACCCCATTCAACCCATCATGATGCCTCATTCCTTCCATCCTGTCGCCTCATTCCTCTGTTCATGTCGCTTCATTTGTCCCATCATGTCCCTCATTTCTCCCATCAAGTCCTCTCATTCCTCCCATCATGTTGTCTCATTACTCCCATCATGTCGCCTCATTCCTCCCATCATGTCACCTCATTCCTCCCATGATGTCGTCTCATTCCTCCCACCATGTCGTCTCATTCCTCCCATCATGTCGTCGAATTCCTCCCATCACGTCGTCTCATTCCACCCATCATGTCATCTAATTCCTCCCATCATGTGGCCTCATTCCTCCCATCATGTCGCCTCATTCTTCCCATCATGTCATCTCATTCCTCCCATCATGTCATCTCATTCCTCCCATCATGCTGCCTCATTTCTCCCATCATGTCGCCTCATTCCTTCCATCATGTCGTCTCATTCCTCCCATCATGTCGTCTCATTCCTCCCATCATGTTGCCTCATTCCTGCCATCATGTTGTCTAATTCCTCCCATCATGTCACCTCATTCCTCCCATGATGTCGTCTCATTACTCCCATCATGTCGTCTCAGTCGTACCATCATGTCGCCTCATTCCTCCCATCATGTCGCCTCATTCCTCCCATCATGTCACCATATTCCTCCCATCATGTCGCCTCATTTCTCTTATCGTGTCCTCTCATTCCTCACATGGTGACGTCTCATTCTTCCCATGGTGTAGTCTCATTCCTTCCATCATGTCGCCTCATTCCTCCCATCGTGTCGCCTCATTTCCCCATCATGTCGCCTCATTCCTCCCATCATGTCTTCTCATTCCGCACATCATGTCGCCTCATTCCTCCCATCATGTCGTCTCATTCCTCATATGGTGACGTCTCATTCTTCCCATGGTGTAGTCTCATTCCTTCCATCGTGTCGCCTCATTCATTCCATCGTGTCGGCTCATTCCTCCCATCATGTCGTCTCACTCCTCCCATCATGTCGCCTCATTCCTCCCATCATGTCGGCTCATTACTCCCATCATGTCGTCTCATTCCACTCATCATGACGTCTCATTCCTCCCATCATGTCGCCTCATTCCTCCCATCATATCGTCTCATTCCTCCCATCGTGTCGTCTTATTACTCCCATCATGTCGTCTCATTCCCCTTATCATGTCGTCTCACTCCTCTTATCATGTCGTCTCATTGCTCCCATCATGTCGTCTCATTCCTCCCACGGTGACGTCTCATTCCTCCCACGGTGACGTCTCATTCCTCCCATCATGTCGCCTCATTAGTCCCATCGTGTAGCCTCATTCCTCACATCATGTCGCCTCATTGCTCCCATCATGTCGCCTCATTCCTCCCATCATGTGGCCTCATTCCTCCCATCATGTCGTCTCATTCTTCCCATCATGTTGTCTCATTCCTCCCATCATGTCGCCTCATTCCTTGTATCGTGTCGCCTCATTCCTCCCATCATGTCACCTCATTCCTCCCATCATGTCGTCTCATTCCTCCCATCATGTCGCCTCATTCCTCCCATCATGTCATCTCATTCCTCCCATCATGACGTCTCATTCCTCCCATCATGTCGCCTCATTCCTCCCATCATGTCATCTCATTCCTCCCATCATGTCGTCTCATTCCTCTCATCATGTCATCTCATTCCTCCCATCATGTCATCTCATTCCTCCCATCATGCTGCCTCATTTCTCCCATCATGTCGCCTCATTCCTTCCATCATGTCGTCTCATTCCTCCCATCATGTCGTCTCATTCCTCCCATCATGTTGCCTCATTCCTGCCATCATGTTGTCTAATTCCTCCCATCATGTCACCTCATTCCTCCCATGATGTCGTCTCATTACTCCCATCATGTCGTCTCAGTCGTACCATCATGTCGCCTCATTCCTCCCATCATGTCGCCTCATTCCTCCCATCATGTCACCATATTCCTCCCATCATGTCGCCTCATTTCTCTTATCGTGTCCTCTCATTCCTCACATGGTGACGTCTCATTCTTCCCATGGTGTAGTCTCATTCCTTCCATCATGTCGCCTCATTCCTCCCATCGTGTCGCCTCATTTCCCCATCATGTCGCCTCATTCCTCCCATCATGTCTTCTCATTCCGCACATCATGTCGCCTCATTCCTCCCATCATGTCGTCTCATTCCTCATATGGTGACGTCTCATTCTTCCCATGGTGTAGTCTCATTCCTTCCATCGTGTCGCCTCATTCATTCCATCGTGTCGGCTCATTCCTCCCATCATGTCGTCTCACTCCTCCCATCATGTCGCCTCATTCCTCCCATCATGTCGGCTCATTACTCCCATCATGTCGTCTCATTCCACTCATCATGACGTCTCATTCCTCCCATCATGTCGCCTCATTCCTCCCATCATATCGTCTCATTCCTCCCATCGTGTCGTCTTATTACTCCCATCATGTCGTCTCATTCCCCTTATCATGTCGTCTCACTCCTCTTATCATGTCGTCTCATTGCTCCCATCATGTCGTCTCATTCCTCCCACGGTGACGTCTCATTCCTCCCACGGTGACGTCTCATTCCTCCCATCATGTCGCCTCATTAGTCCCATCGTGTAGCCTCATTCCTCACATCATGTCGCCTCATTGCTCCCATCATGTCGCCTCATTCCTCCCATCATGTGGCCTCATTCCTCCCATCATGTCGTCTCATTCTTCCCATCATGTTGTCTCATTCCTCCCATCATGTCGCCTCATTCCTTGTATCGTGTCGCCTCATTCCTCCCATCATGTCACCTCATTCCTCCCATCATGTCGTCTCATTCCTCCCATCATGTCGCCTCATTCCTCCCATCATGTCATCTCATTCCTCCCATCATGACGTCTCATTCCTCCCATCATGTCGCCTCATTCCTCCCATCATGTCATCTCATTCCTCCCATCATGTCGTCTCATTCCTCTCATCATGTCATCTCATTCCTCCCATCATGTCGCCTCGTTCCTCCCATCATGTCATCTCATTCCTCCCATCGTGTCGTCTCATTCCTCCCATCATGTCGACTCATTACTCCCATCATGTCGTCTCATTCCTCTCATCAAGACGTCTCATTCCTCCCATCATGTCGCCTCGTTCCTCCCATCATGTCGTCTCATTCCTCCCATCATGTCGTCTCATTCCTCCCATGGTGACGTCTCATTCATCCCATGGTGTAGTCTCATTCCTCCCATTGTGTCGCCTCATTCCTTCCATCATGTCGTCTCATTCCTCCCATCATGTCGCCTCATTCCTCCCATCATGTTGTCTAATTCCTCCCATCATGTCGCCTCATTCCTCCCATCATGTCGCCTCATTCCTCCCATCATGTCGCCTCATTCCTCCCTTTTTGTCGCCACATTCCTACCATCATGTCGCCTCATTCCTCCCATCATGTCGCCTCATTGCTCTCCTCATGTCTCCTTATTCCTCCCATCATGTCGCCCCATTCCTCCCGTCGTGTCGCGTCATTCCTCCCTTCGTGTGGCCTCATTCCTCCCTTCATGTCGCCTCATTCCTCCCAACCTATCGCCTCATTCCTCCCATCATGTCGTCTCATTCCTTCCATCATGTCGTCTCATTCCTCCCATCATGTCGCCCCATTCCTCCCATCATGTCGCCCCATTCCTCCCATCGTGTCGTCTCATTCCACCCATCGTGTCGCCTCATTCCTCCCATCATGTCGCCTCCTTCCTCGCATCATGTCGTTTCATTCCTCCCATCTCGTCGCTTCATCCCTCCCATCATGTCGCCTCATTCCTTCCATCAAGTCGCCTCGTTCCTCCCAACATGTCGCCGCATTCCTCCCATGATGTCGCTCCATTCCTCCCAACATGTCGCCTCATTCCTCCCGATATGCCGGCTCATTCCTCCCATCGTGTCGCCTCATTCCTCCCATCGCGTCGCCCCATTCCTCCTATCGTGTCATCTCATTCCTCCCATCGTTTCATCTCAATCCTCCCATCCTGTCGTTTCATTCCTCCCATCACGTCGCCTCATTCCTCCCATCATGTCGTCTCACTCCTCCCATCATGTCACCCCATTCCTCCCATGATGTCGCCTTATTCCTCCCATCCTGTCGCCTTATTCCTCCCATCATGTCGTCTCATTCCTCCTTTCGTGTCGACTCATTCCTCCCATCATGTCGTCTCAATCTTCCCATCCTGTCGTCTCATTCCTCGCATTATGTCGTTTCATTCCTCCCATCATGTCGTCTCATTCCTCCCATCATGTCGTTCCAGTCCTCCCATCATGTCGCCTCATTCCTCCCATCATGTCGCCTCATTCGTCCCATCATGTCGTTGCATTCCTCCCATCATGTTGCCTAATTCGTCCCATCATGTTGTCTCATTCGTCCCATCATGTCGCCTCATTCCTCCCATCATGTCACCTCATTCCTCCCATCAGGTCGTATCATTCCTTCCATCATGTCGCCTCATTCCTCCCATCATGTCGCCATATTCCTTCCATCATGTCGCCTCATTCCTCCCATCATGTCGCCTCATTCCTCCCATCATGTCGCCTCATTCCTCCCATCATGTCTATCAGAGGATCGAATGACTCGAGGAAAGATTGCACTATCGATCAGTACAAGGCGCTTTATACTTCCAAAGTACATCAGGTTACCAGGTTTATCCTATCCCAAGGGAATAGACCCTTCTAGAAGATAGAATCACCCTGCGTATAGCCACGCGAGGCTATTGGCTTTAAGGGATTACGGCAGGATTACGCTAGATATAGTACGCCAGTACATCCCAAGCCTGGTCGGTGATATAATTATAATAGAAGGATAAACCAAATGAGGAGAGATAAAAAGAGAAATGAAAAGAGGAAGGAAGTAGGAAAAGGGACAAGTGGTGTAAGGGGGTCGTACTCTCACACTTCCCCCCCTCAAAGCTGGGTGGTAGGAGTAACACCCTGCTTGACAAGGTAGTCATGCAGAGGACGACGGGCGTTACCCATGTCGGACTCAAGGACCCAGCTGTCCTCAGAAGGATCATAACCCTTCCAACGAATAAGAAGCTCCACGGTGCCATTCTGATGACGGCGGTGTGCAAGCACGGACTTGATCTCGTACTCGGGTTCATTTTGGACGAGGACGGGCGGCGGCGGCGGCGGTTGGCATCCAACAAAGATCGTGTTCGGGTCCCGTTAGGGCTTCAGAAGTTGGACATGGAAGGCGTTGTGAATCTTCCAGGGAGCTGGTAGGCGTAAGTGGAAGGTAACAGGAGCAATCTGTGCTTCAACGAGGAAAAGCGCGCAGAAGCGAGGTCGAAGTTTCGATGGGAGATGGCTGATGTCAAGGTTGAGGGTGTCAAGGAGCACCTGGTCTCCCACGGTAATGGTGTGGTCGTTGCGATGGCGATCGGCCTGGCGCTTCTGTTGCTGTTGAATGTCAAGGAGGCGCCTAAGGGTCCCATCCCAAAGCTGATGCATGGTCGTAATGAAGTCGCGTGCAGGTTGGACTGTTGCTGATGTGGTCGGTTTCTGTGGTGTGAGTGGGCAGCATCCGTAGCAAAGGAAGAACGGCGTCTGTGCTGTAGCGGCATGTGTAGCGTTGTTGTAAGCAAACTCTAGGATGGGCAGGTGCAAGTCCCATTTGAAGATCTCGTCCTTGCAGGCTGCTCGGAGGAGTTGCTCAACAATTTGGTTGAGGCGCTCGGTCTGTCCATCTGTCTGCGGATGGTAGGCGGATGACATGGCGAGTTTGGACCCGAGCAGAGACATTAGTTCCTTCCAGAACTTGCTGGTGAACTTGGGGTCTCGGTCGGAGATGAGTGTGGTTGGAATACCATGTTGTGAGATGATGTATCGAACGAAGAGTTGTGCTGTTTCTTCGGTGCATGCTGTCGTGTGTGTCGGGATGAAGTGTCCCATTTTGGAGAATTTGTCGATGACGACAAGGATGGCGTCATGACTGTTATAATAACAATAGGCTTAGATGTGCCTATAATGAGAGATAGAGAGCACAGTCGGATTTCCGTCAGACGGCTTCAAATATTGATAGCGATCTGGTCGCTGAATCAAACTGTGATCTGTAAGTTGGATCTGGAGCGCGTTGCTGTCGTCTATCAGCAGCAAGTTGAATCATGAGATTCCATGAAGATTTGACGATGCTATGGCGGTTTTTACTGGCAGGAGGTATAGCAGCCACTATAGTCTTGGAAGTACAAACTTAGCAAGAAGAGTTCGAGAGGGAGATGGTTCCCAGCCTCTACATACCCCAAGAGCCGAGGTCCAGGTTGGTGGTACACCACCACAGAGTCCCCAATCATGAAGAGTCTCGAAACCAACCCTCCAAGGGGCTACACCAAGTGAAATGTAACACTACACGAAGTAACGTTACTATTTTCACTATTTAATCTTTATCCGCGTCCCTTGGGCTTGAAATCTTGAGCTCTTGTTCTTGGATCTGCAAGATAAATTCTTCTTGAGTTGATGGGGGCTTGCTGCACACACCTGCAGTACGATGGACACTTCACACTCGACAAAATAGAAAAAACACATGCGACACACAAACGACGACTTGACATGCGAGTTGTAAAAACTCAGGGTTGAGGGCCGAACCGGTCAAGGTTGAGTTGGCTGGTCCTCCAAGCCGTTCATAGCTCAACCTTTTGGGGGGCTGAGTCCTCCTTCTCCCCCTTCCTTCCTCCTCTACTGCAGGGACTTGGATGCTCTCATGGCGTTGCTGCAAATCTGGTCGGTTCCCGCGAGCACTTGTAGCACGAGGCGGAAGTGACAGTGCACGCTCATCACCTTGCTGCACCTCCTCCTCCTCTTCTCCCCCGTTCATTTGAGGAGATTGCCTTGTGATAGTGCTGCTGCTACTCAGCTCCAAGGGCAGCTCCACATGCTCCAAGCCGGTACTCTTCACCTCTCCAAGCCGCACACCAATCTTCGCTTGGTTCTCCGCCTTCCACTCCTTGTACGGTAAGTTCTCCATGAACTTGCAATCTCTGCTCACCAGGAACTTCTTGGTAAATGGGTCCCAAAGAAGCCATCCCTTGCTGTTTTGAGCCATGCCCAGTAGCACGGCCCATGTTGCCTTGGCATCAAGCTTGTTGTGCCGAAGTTTCTTAGGTCATGCCTTTGGTCCCTTTGCTGGTTCACGCTGAAAAGGCTTGATGTGACGGATTTGGCTGCTCCCCAACGCTTGCCCAAGTAGAAGGTAGCCTTGTGCGCTCTTCCGCACCCACGGGCTCTTCTCCGGATCGTTCTCGGGGCGCTTCTCCGTTCCTTCCATCACCACCAGCAGATCATAGTGGTCGAAGATGTTCTCCATCTTGAAGGACCACTCAGCAAAGTTGTCACCGTTGAACTTGTCAAGGCCAAACACTCTAGGCTCATCCCTAGAGGGTCCAAGGCTAGGTTGCACCGGAGCAACGAGTGGATCTTCGTGTTGACCTTGTGCTTGGGCGTCTTCTCTGCCTCCAGCACCTCTGCCACCCCCTTCCTCAGGTCTAGGCATGGTCGCGACGGCTCCAAGGGGCTCTGATACCACTTGTTATAATCACAATAGGCTTAGATGTGCCTATAATGATAGATAGAGAGCACAGTCGGATTTCCGTCAGACGGCTTCAAATATTGATAGCGATCTGGTCGCAGAATCAAACAGTGATCTGTAAGTTGGATCTGGAGCGCGTTGCTGTCGTCTATCAGCAGCAAGTTGAATCATGAAATTCCATGAAGATTTGACGACACTATGGCAGTTTTTACTGGCAGGAGGTATAGCAGCCACTATAGTCTTGGAAGTACAAACTTAGCAAGAAGAGTTCGAGAGGGAGATGGTTCCCAGCCTCTACATACCCCAAGAGCCGAGGTCCAGGTTGGTGGTACACCACCACAGAGTCCCCAACCATGAAGAGTCTCGAAACCAACCCTCCAAGGGGCTACACCAAGTGAAATGTAACACTACACGAAGTAACGTTACTATTTTCACTATTTAATATTTATCCGCGTCCCTTGGGCTTGAAATCTTGAGCTCTTGTTCTTGGATCTGCAAGATAAATTCTTCTTGAGCTTATAGGGGCTTGCTGCACACACCTGCGACACGATGGACACTTCACACTCGACAAAATAGAAAAAACACATGCGATACACAAACGACGACTTGACATGCGAGTTGTAAAAACTCGCTAATGTCTTGACCGACACAAACCACATTGTGATACACCATTCAAACACACACACAAGCACAAGATAGCAATGACATAGACTCACAATTCATTCCATGCCATGCATGCACACACACAAACAAGGACGACAAGCCGAGTGCAAGCCATAGGGTTGCACCAACAATGACCGCTGGTGGTAGGTGGTACGCGATGTCAATGTCCCACTGTAGCAGATGTCGCTTTTCTGCCAAGGGAATTTCGGGGTCGACAGCGTACTTGTGTGTGAAGAGTCCCTTGAGGAGTGGATTCATCCCTTCGATCTGAATAGCGGCAACGTGTGCAGGCCGGATGAGGGCGTATTTTTTGTTTTTGTGGCCGGGCTTGTACACGATGTCGTAGTGGAAGTGTGTCTCGAGGAAGTCGATCCACCGGACCTGCCTCCTAGAAAGGTTGGGTTGTGTCTTCAAATATTTCAGGCTGCAATGGTCGGTATAGACGGTTGTTCTTCGTCCTTCGAGATAACATCTCCACGCTTTGAAGGCGATGACGATGGCAAGGGCCTCTTTGTCGTGTATCGAATAGTTTAGTTCTGCCCCGTGTAGTTTCTTGCTGAGGTAGGCGATTGGTTGCAGTCCATTCCCCTGGTCTTGCATCAAGACTGCTCCCACTGCCTGGTCGATGGCGTCAGCTTCGATTACGTAGTCGCGTTCGGGATCTGGCAAGATGAGTACTGGTGCGGACGTGAGTGCTTGCTTCAGCTGCTCCACGGCTTCCTGGTGCTTCGGCTCCCATTTGTAGGGCGTGTTCTTCTTTAACAGATTCGTAACTGGTGCTGCGAGTTTCGCATACTGTGGCACGAACCTGTTGTAGTAATTAGCGAAGCCTCGGAAATGGTGCAACTCCTTCACGTTCTCGGGTGTCTTCCACGTACGTACGGCTTCGATTTTCTTGGGGTCGACGTGAACTCCTTGAGCGCTCACCATGTGTCCTAGAAACTGGACCTTCTCAAGGGCGAATTCGCTCTTGGACAGTTTGACGTAGAATCGTTCTCGTCGAAGAATTTCGAAGACGCGTCGCAGGTGTTCGACGTGCTGCTTCATGTCGCGCGAGTAGATGAGGATGTCGTCCAGGTACACCACCATGCACTCGTCCAAAAGTGGTCGTAGAATGTGGTTCATTTCGGCTTGGAACGTTGCCGGTGCGTTGGTGAGTCCAAACGGCATTACCAAATACTCGTACGATCCATACCGAGTTCGGAAAGCAGTTTTGTGGATAGAGTTGTCCGCCATCCGTATCTGCCAGTATCCGGACCGTAGATCCAGTTTGGAAAATACCGTAGCTCCCCGAAGCTGGTCAAGCAGGTCATCGATCCGTGGTATTGTTTATTTATTCTTGATTGTCTGCTTGTTAAGAGCTCGGTAGTCGATGCACATGCGCAGGCTTCCGTCCGATTTCGGTGTGAAGAGTACTGGGCCACCGTATGGCGAAGTGGATGGTCGGATGAGTCCTTTAGCTAGGAGATACTCGATCTGTTTTTTCATGTCGGTCAGCTCCATAGGGCTGAGCCGGTATGGTGCTCGGAAGGTCGTCTTCGAACCCGGTTCCTCCACGATCATGTGTTGATGCGTTCGGTATGGCAGTAGCTCGTTCGGAAGATCGTCAGGAAGAATGTCTTGGAACTCCTTCAATAATTCCTTGATCTTTCTCGGAGGTTCCGAGGTCTCTTCCTTGTCGTTCTCCACCTCTGTTGCTATCGCCAGGAGCCCGGTGTCGGTTCGCTTCACGTCCTTCTCGAATCGTGCGAGTGTCTCCACTGGGATATCTCCTGTATCGTCCCAGTTGGGTAGCTGTACTCTCCGTCCATTGTTGTAGATGTTTGCGGTGCGGTTCACCTAGTTGATCTCGGGGTTGAATCTTTTTAGGAAGTCTCGTCCGAAGATCAAGTCAAGCCCTTTGATGTTGGTGATAGGGAGTGCAGGTCTCCAGCGCAGTGGTCCGATTTGTAGGTGTAGCACTGCTTCGCCGTGTACTAGTAACTTGCTTCCGTCCACCATCGTTGCAGAGAATCCTGAAGGCTTGTACTCTTCCCGAAGTCGGTCGATTACTGCCTTGTCGCAGACGGTGTGTGATGCTCCGCTGTCCACGAGTGCTTGGAGGCGTCGTCCTTTGCAAATGACCTCGAGCACGAGGGGCAGGCGTTGCTCGGAGTACCCAAAGATAGTTTCATTTATTGGGTCATAGGGTACATCCCAATATTCCTTACACACCTTTTGTGTTGCTATCTAATCCTGAGCTGGCAGCTGGCCGAGGCTGCTTGGATAACGGCTCCTCTCCAGGGCCCGGTGTTTCCTTGACGACTGTGCGCGTCATTGATGCCGAAGAACTGGATGCATCCGGAGGAGGCGTTCGGGGTTGGTGCAACTTCTTGTAGACCCCCAGCTTCCTCTTGAGCTGCTTCAGCTCCACCGACGTCTTCCCTGGGGAACGGGTAGTCATTGTGGGCTGGTGTCAGGAGAGGACGTTGACTCCGTAGAAAAGTCGGCTTCTTTCCACACTCCTTAATTTTTTCCCCAAGTTTTCCGGTACCGGTATAATCTCCACAGCTTTCTGCTTCTTTTGGAGTCCTTCCCGAATTTTCTCTAAGGCTCTAGCCCCTCGAGAATCATAAGTTTTCATTAAAGCATCTTTATAAGATAACTTTAACGAATCATGATAATTTCTTGTGTTTTCAAGGAGTTTCCCCATCTTGGCAGTCTTTTTTCGCGGAGTTGTATTTTTCCTCGGCGATTTTCCCTGGCGAAGACTGGTCGTGGGGTGGAGATTTTCCCCCATCATTTCCTCCTTCTCGCGTCGAATCAGCTTCCTCGAAGTTGATTTTCCCGGAATCCCGCGGCCGCTTCCGGATCTTTTCTTTTTCGCCAGCTAGATCCGTAATCACTGGCGACTCCCATTTTTTGTCTTTTGATTGGCCGAAGGAATTCCGCTACTGTTGCGTGCCCGATACTCTGCGCGTGCGGCTTTCATTTTGTTGCAGTCGAAGATTCGATGACCCGGCACCCCGCAAAAGTTACACGTGTAGTTGGTGTTTTTCGGCCGTGGCCGCCCCTCGAATCTATCGACTTCCATCGGGTCGGCGAACGTGGGGTGAGCCGAGCGGTTGCCCTGGCGCGTACTGCCAACGTGCGTCCGTCGTGTCCCGGCGTTGACCATGTTGAAGCGCTCTGCTGCCAAAACGACGTCACTGTAGCTCGCGTAGTTTGACGCTGCCACTTGTCGTTTGACTTCTGTCTTCAGCCCGGCGAGGTACGACTGTACTTTTTCCCCTTCAGTCAGGTCGGGAATTCCGTTATAAAATTCCTCCATGTGCTGTGTGTACTGCGCTACACTCCCGAACTGTCGATGTCGATGAATTTTTTCCCGAACAAGGAAACCTGAATTTATCGGCTCGAATCGTTTCAGCAGGTCGGTGCGGAACTGCTGCCACGTGGCTTTACCGTGGATGAAGGTACTGTTGCCGCCAATCCACTCGAGTGCCGGCCCTTGCATCCGCGTCGCCGCGAGTCGTACACGTTGACCGTCCCAGACTAGCGAGCTCCATCCGACGGCTGCGAAGTAGATCTCCATCCCGGCGATCCATCTGCGGGCGTCGGAGTTTCGATCGCTCGGATCAAACGGCTCAGGTGGGCGCGGTTTCGGAGCCTCGAGAAACTGCTGCGACTGCTGCGTCGTCGCCGTTGTCGAGTCGTGCTGCGCTCCGGCGAGTCGAGTTACTCGCTCAAACTCGTTTCGCCACGCTTCGCGATCGGCTCGCATCTCCTCCTGAAGGGTTGCGATGAGCGCGAAGAGCTGTTGGGTAACCTCGGCGTTGTCGAAGGTCGCCATCCTGTTCAAAAACACGCGCAGGTGGGGTGATTCGGAAAAACGCGGAGCTGGTGCTTACCAGAATCGGCGCCGAATTGGTCGCCCCCGGCGGTTTTTCGAGGCAGGTTTTCCCGCTGCTGCTGCTTTGTTGAGCGCGGCCGAGTGAGAAAAGCTGTGATTACCAAGTGTCACAGGATCGAATGACTCGAGGAAAGATTGCACTATCGATCAGTACAAGGCGCTTTTATACTTCCAAAGTACATCAGGTAACCAGGTTTATCTTATCCCAAGGATATATACCCTTCTAGATGATAGAATCACCCTGCGTATAGCCACGCGAGGCTATTGGCTTTAAGGGATTACAGCAGGATTACGCTAGATATAGCGCACCAGTACATCCCAAGCCTGGTCGGTGATATAATTAAAAAAGCAGGATAAACCAAAGGTTAATGAAAAATGGAGAATAGGAAACCAAATGAGGAGAGATAAAAAGAGAAATGAAAATAGGAAGGAAGTAGGAAAAGGGACAAGTGGTGTAATGGGGTCATACTCTCACAATGTCGTACCATTCCTCCCATCATGTCGTCTCATTCCTCCCATCATGTTGTCTCTTTCCTCCCATCATGTCGTCTCATTCCTCCCATCATGTCGTCTCATCCCTCCCATCATGCCGCCTCATTCCTCCCATGGTGTCGCCTCATTCCTCACATCATGTCTCGAGTCTTGACGCTCTTGTCGCTGTCGTCGCTTACTTTGCCTGTACCACGGCCTTGACTACGCCACCGCTCTAGTCTCTGACCCTGCCTGTCCTCCGTCTGTCGAGGGTGCTTGTGCCCTCGGCAGTGACGTCTTGGAAGACCGGCAGTAAGAGCTTGCTTTCCTGTCCGAGGCCGCGCCTCATCTCCGCTCCATGCTGCTAGTCGATGAGGGTGACCCAGACGCCTTTGACATCCCGACCCCTTGCACTTACGCTGAGGCGAACTCGAGACCCTAGGCCTCTCAGTGGATAGTTGCCATGGACGCGGAGATGACATCTTGGAGATCCACTGGCACCTACGTCGACGCAGTTCCCCCACCTGGGGTGAACGTAGTCAATGATCGGTGGCTCTTCAAGGTTAAGCGCCCTCCTAGAGAGCCGCCAGTGTTCAGGGCGCGCTACGTGGCTAGAGGCTTCAGTCACCGCGAGGGTGTTGACTTCTTTCAGACCTTCGCCTTGACCCCGAAGATGACCACTCTTCGGGCGCTGCTACATGTTACAGCTCTGCGTGAGTACGAGCTGCCCTCTCTGGATTTCTCCACAGCGTTTCTCCAGGGCAGTCTACACGAGGAGGTCTACCTGCGCCGTCCGCCGGGGTTCACCAGCACCTTCTCCCTTGGGACCGAGTGGCTTCTCCGGTGCCCAGTTTCCGGCCTGCGGCAGGCACCCCGTGAGTGGCACGACACGCTACGAATGCAGAGCCTTCACTGTTCGTCCATTCACGACAGACCCCGTTCTACATCCTTGTCTACGTAGACGATCTGGTCTTTGCTACTGTAGACAGAGACGCTCTGGCCTCGGTGAAGGCTGAGCTGCTTAGGAGACACACCTGTAGTGACCTAGGAGAGGTGCGCCACTACCTTGGGCTGCAGATCTCCAGGGACAGAGCAAAGCGCACCATTACTCTCACACAGTCACCATAGTACTGATCGGCACCTAAGAGGGTTTTGCGTTATTTAGGAGGACGCAGGCCAATGGTCCTGACAGGGCACACAGACGCTTCATGGGCCGACGACGCAGTGACGCTCGGGTCCTCCCGGGGCTACTGCTTTAGCCTTGGGGTAGGCGCTGTCTCGTGGAGGTCCACCCGCTCGTCGTCAATTGCACAGTCTAGCTGTGAGGCCGAGATCTACGCAGGTGCTATGGCGGCACAGGAGCTCCGCTGGCTTACGTTCCTGCTCACAGACTTAGGTGAGCAGCCTAGCTCTGCCCCGGTCTTGTACGGTGACAACAGGGCCATGATCCTCCTGTTTCAGGAGCCTCGACTGGAGGGCAGAGCGAAGCACATCCAGCTGCGGTACTTCCTCCTGTACGAGGTGCAGCAGCAACGTCAGGCCCGCATAGTTCACTTGGCCTCCGGTGCCAATACTGCTGATATCTTTACTAAGGCGCTTGTGTCAACTTATACATATTATCTATGTAGAAGTTATAGGCTAGACTGAGGTATGCTTCTAGTGAGTACAACCAACTAGTATTTGTTCTAGGTTTCCACCTCTAGTAATCATTCGTTTCTACGTTAACATGGTATCACGCTTAGGTTAGGATCCCCCCGCCTACCGCTTCCGCCCGTCGCGCCTCCTAGGCCCCGTCGCGCCCCCTAGGCCCCGTCGCGCCCCCCCTGGGCCCCGTCGCGCTCGTTAGGCCCCGTCGCGCCCCCCCTGGGCCCCGTCGTGCCCGCTGGGCCCCGTCGCGCCTCCTAGGCCCCGTCGCGCTCCCCCTAGGCCCCGTCGCGCCCGCTGGGTCCCGTCGCGACCCCTAGGCCCTAACGCGCCCCCGCTGGGCCCCGTTGCGCCTCCTAGGCCCCGTCGCGCCCCAAATGGGCCCCGTCGAGCCCGCTGGGCCCCGTTGCGCCTCCTAAGCCCCGTCGCGTCCCCCCCCTCTGGGCCCCGTCGCGCCCGTTCGGCCCCGTCGCGCCCCTCCTAGGCCCCGTCGCGCCCGCTGGGCCCCATCGCGCTTCCTAGGCCCCGTCGCGCCTGCTAGGCCCCGTCGCGCCCCCCCTGGGCCCCGTCGCGCCCGTTAGGCCCCGTCGCGGCCCCCCTGGGCCCCGTCGTGCCCGCTGGTCCCCGTCGCGCCTCCTCGGCCCCGTCGCGCCCCCCCTGGGCCCCGTCGTGCCCGCTGGGCCCCGTCGCGCCCCTTAGGCCCCGTCGCGCCCGCTGGCCCCTGTCGCGCCTGCTGTTAACGCTCGCCCGCCTGGCCTCCTCCTAGTGCCGCTCGGCCTCCTCCTAGTGCCGCCCGGCCTCCTCCTAGTGCCGCCCGGCCCCTTCCTAGCGCCGCCCGGCCTCTCCTCAGCGCTGCCCGGCCCCTCCTCGTGCCCGACCGGCCCCAGCAGCACCAGCCTGGCCCCTCCCAGCACCAGCCCGGCCCCAGAGCACCTGCCCGCCTCCCCTGCTCGGCCTGCCGTGTCCTCTCGGGCCCTGTGTCTTCTGCTTGCCTGCGCTGGGACACCTAGCTGCTGCCCTACTGGAGAGTGCTGCCGCCGTGTCCCCGCGCCGCTGTGCTCCTGTGCCGCTGAGGAGCTGTGCTGCTGTGCCGCTGTGTCGCTGAGGAGCTGTGCCGCTGACCCTGCACGATGGCTGACTTTGTGCTCCGCCTGGACGCTGAGGGCCACGCGGTTGACTTCGCCGCCTGGCTCTCCGATCTTCGCCGCCAGCTTACAGGTCAGCGCCAGGATGGCCACTCTCTGGTTGTCCATGCTGATGGCTTGCTCCCCCGTCCCCCTGCACCTACTCCCCTCCCTGCTGACCCCTCCTCTGATGACCGTGAGGCTTTCTCTACTGCTGCGCTGGCCTGTGCGGTCTGGGACTCACGCGATGCAGTAGCTCAGGTTGCTATTAGTCACGCCCTCCCTGTGTCTGAGCGCTCGCGTTTTGCTACTGTTGAAACGGCCAAAGCTTATTTAGACGCCGTTATTGCTCGCTATTCCACCCCTGCCTCCGCTTCTGCTGGCCGCTTGCTCTTTCCGATGCTGTTCCCAGACCTGGCTGCCTTCCCTACTGTCGCAGATTTTGCCACTCATTTGCGTGCCCTAGAGACTCGCTATCGCACTGCCAGCACTGCTGCCCAGCTCACTGCGCTCCCCCCTCCTTTCTGCATGACGCTCTATTTTATCGCTATGCGCCTGCCAGACCGCCTCGCTAGTGCTCGCGACCACTTTCTTAGCCAGCACCCGGGTGACCTCACCCTGACCGCCTTTGTCGACACCCTCACTGAGATCGAGACTCGCCAGCGCACTATCGCTCAGTCGAGCGGTGCGCCGGCAGTCTCTATCTTTCACGGCTGTGCCCCATCCCAGTGCACGTTCACTGACGTTTCGGCTGCGGTCGCCACGGCGACCCCTCTTACCGAGACGGCTGCTGCTGTCCACCCGCAGCAGCGCTCGCGTCGCGGTGGCCGTGGCCGCCAGGGAGGTAGGGGTGGTGACGCAGGTGGTAGTGGTCGTGGTGGTGGTGACGGTAGTCCGCCTGAGGGGACTACCACCGGTGGGCAGGAGCAGCAGCCCCAGCAGCAGCAGGACCAGCCCCAGCCGCAGCCGCCGTCCCAGCAGCACCCGCCGCCGCCGTGGGCTCGTCTCCCGCCTGGTTGGCCCGGCACCTCCGGAGGCGGTGGCCGTGGTGGCGGCCCGCGCAGCTTGGCGTCTACCAGCGGCTCCAGTGCTGTGACCTGCCAGTACCAGCTTCAGACCGGGCCTCTCCGCGGCACTCTGTGCCGCCGCCCGCACCCGACCGCCCGCTGTTTCCGCCGCCTCGACGATCTTTTTCGTCGTCGCTTTGGCCCGGCCCCGGACCTCCCTGACTGGCACAGCCTGCTCCGCCAGGGCGTGCCGATCTTTGAGTTAGACATGGATCAGATAGGTGCTGCTTTGCATGCTTTGTATGCTGACGCTTCTAGTGTTGCTGGATCTTACTACCCTGTGTACTCTAGTTTAGGTGTTTCACCCTTGTGTAGCTTAGCTTCCCCTGCTGCGACAGGCGTAGGACTGCCTAGGTTGCCTAGTCTAGTCGCTGCACCGGCTCCGTCCCCGGCCTCCGCCACTGCGTCGCTGTCCTTCACTCTCGACTCTGGTGCTTCTGCCTGCTTCTTCCGCGACCGTTCCACGCTCACGCCGCTTGCTGCACCTGCTGTTGTCTCTCTCGCTGACCCCTCTGCGGGTCCGGTCGTCGCGCGCAGTTCTACGTCCCTTCCCTGTCCGGCAGTTCCCTCGGGCTCCCTTACTGGCCTCCACGTTCCCTCGTTCTCCAGGAACCTGGTTGGTGTCGGCTGTCTTCAGGACCTCGGCGTCACCACCACGTTCCCCGGGCACGAGCGGTTCGCTGTCTGTTCTGAGGCTGTCTCAGGTTCCCCCCTTGCGACGTTCCCCCGGGACCCGGTGTCCGGTCTGTTTACCCTACACACCGCTTCCCCCCCGGTTGGTGCGTCCTCCCAGGTCGCTGCAGCTTGCTCGTGTCGGTCCCTCACTCACCCCTCCCTTCTCTGGCACCACCGCTTAGGTCATCCTGCTCTCCCGCGTCTGCGTCACATGTCCCAGCACGGTCTTGTCTTAGGTCTCCCCGCGTCGCTCCCTGCCCTTCCTCCCTCGACTGCGCCACCGTGCACGCCTTGCGTCGAGGGTCGGCTCCGCCGTGCTCCTCACTCCTCCTCGCTGCGTCCTGCTACTGCCCCCCTTCAGACCCTGCACTTGGACGTTTGGGGCCCTGCCCCCCTCCCCGGACCGCGCGGTGAGCGCTACTTCCTTGTGCTCGTCGACGACTACACGCGCTACACCACGGTGTTTCCCCTGGAGCGGAAGGCCGACGTGCCCGACGTTCTTCTCCCGTGGGTTGTGGCTGCGCGTCTCCACCGCGGTCTCCCCGTGTTGTGTCTCCACTCCGACCGTGGCGGCGAGTTCGCCTCTGGTCGGCTTGGACAGTTCTGTCGTGCGGAGGGCATCACCCAGTCGTACACGTTGCCGGACTCGCCACAGCAGAATGGGGTTGCTGAGCGCCGCATCGGCTTGGTCATGGAGGTCGCCCGTACCTCCATGATCCATGCCGATGCCCCCCATTTTCTGTGGCCGTTCGCTGTTCGCTACGCGGCTCACCAGCTTAACCTGTGGCCACGCTCCCAGCGGCCGCAGGTTTCGCCGACCCTCCTTTGGACCGGGTCCCCCGGTGACGCGTCTGCGTTCCACGTCTGGGGCTGCCTTGCTCACGTTCGTGCCTCTGGCACGGACAAGCTCACTGCCCGCACTGTCCCCTGTGTCTTCCTCGGTTTCCCCCTGGACTCGTCTGACTGGCTTTTCTACCACCCGCCATCTCACCGCTTCCTCCACTCTCGTGACGTCACCTTTGACGAGTCCGTCTCCTTCTACCGCCGCTTCCCTCACCGAGGTCTCCCAGTTGCCCCCCCCCTTTTTCTTGCTCCCTCTCCCCCGGTAGCCCCTGCCCCTCTCCCGCCCCGTCCTGCCCCGTCTGGTGTCTCCCACGTCACTCCCCTCCCGTCGGTTGTCCCCGTTGAGGAGTCTGCTGACTCTGGTGGTACCCCCGGTCCGTCCTTGCCGCGTCCCCCTTCCCCGGTGCCTCCGCCCCCACTGTCGCAGTCGCCGACCCCGCTGCCGCCGCCGTCGCCGTCGCCGCTGTCGTCGCCGCCGCAGCCGTCGCTGCTGTCGCCGCCGCCGCAGCCGTTGCCGCCACTGCCGCCGCTGCTCTCGGCCCCTGGGGGTGCTGGTGTGGAGGAGGGTGTTCGTCCTGCGGCTTCTGGGGGTGCCGCTGGTGTTGGAGGGGGTTCTCGCTCTGGGGGTGTTGGTTCTGGGGGTGCTGCTGTTGAGTGTTCTGCCGACGGTCGTTCTGCCTCTGCTGGTCCGAGAGTTCCGGCCCAGCCATCGTCGCCGCCGCAGCAGCCGTCGCCGCCGGTTTCCGCTCTCCGCCTGCTCGGCCTTCCCTCCCCGGACCGCGCGCCGGTGTCTCCCCCACCGCCTCCTGACCTCCCTGTCTACGGTCCTGTGTTCCCGCCGCCAGACTCGTCTCCGGCCCGTCTTCCTCCTCGTTCCCCTCCTGTGTCTCCTCCGCTGTCCCCTGACCCTACCCCTCCGTCTCACGTTTGGGCTCGCCGTCCCTCCCGTGCTCGTCCCGTCTCTCCTGTCCTGCCCACCCACCCTATGTTGCTCCGTTCCCACTCGTCTCGTCCTCCCCTCCTCCCGTCCCCTCCTCCCTCGTCCCTTGCTGTTGCACCTCCTCCGTTCTCTGACTACCTCCGTGCTGCTCGTCCCCTTGTCCCTCGGGTCCTTGCCTCTCTTGTTACCGACCCTGCTGTTCCTGTCTCGCGCCTTGACGCGCTTGTCGCTGCTGTCGCTGACTTCGCTTCTACCCGCCGCCTTGACTACGCTACCGCTCTGGTCTCTGACCCTGCCCGTCCTCTGTCCGTCGGGGGTGCTCCTGCCCTTGGCAGTGACGTCCTAGAGGACAGGCAGTACGAGCTGGCTTTCCTTTCCGAGGCTGCTCCCCATCTCTGCTCCATGCTGTTAGTCCCTGAGGGTGACCCAGACGCCTTCGACATCCCGACCCCTCGCACCTACGCTGAGGCCACCTCGGGACCTTGGGCCTCTCAGTGGATAGCTGCCATGGAGCAGGAGATGGCATCTTGGAGATCCACCGGCACTTACGTCGACGCAGTTCCCCCGCCTGGGGTGAACGTAGTCGATGGTCGGTGGCTCTTCAAGGTGAAGCGCCCCCCTGGAGAGCCGCCTGTCTTCAAGGCGCGCTACGTGGCCAGAGGTTTCAGTCAGCGCGAGGGGGTTGACTTCTTCCAGACCTTCGCCCCGACCCCGAAGATGACCACTCTTCGGGCGCTGCTACACGTAGCAGCACAGCGTGACTACGAGCTTCACTCCCTCGACTTCTCTACTGCCTTTCTTCAGGGCAGCCTACACGAGCAGGTCTACCTGTGCCGACCACAGGGCTTCACTGGTACCTTCCCTCCTGGGACCCAGTGGCTTCTCAGGCGCCCGGTCTACGGCCTGCGTCAGGCTCCCCGCGAGTGGCACGACACGCTACGTGCCACGTTAGCAGACCTGCAGTTCTTTCCGTCCTCTGCTGACCCTTCACTGTTTGTGCGTTCCGGCCAGACTCCGTTCTACATCCTTGTCTACGTAGACGACCTGGTCTTCGCTACTCCTGACAGGGACGCACTGGCCTCTGTGAAGGCTGAGCTGCTGAAGAGACACACCTGCACTGACCTTGGAGAGCTGCGTCGCTATCTTGGCCTGCAGATCTCTAGGGACAGAGCAGCACGCACCATCACTCTGGCCCAGTCACACTTGGTGCGTCAGGTCCTTCAGAGGTTCGGTCTTCAGTTCTCCTCCGCACAGCCCACACCTCTACCCGTAGACCATGGGCTCTCTGCTCCCGTTCCTGAGGAGCCAGTAGAGCCCAGTGGCCCCTACGCAGAGCTGGTGGGTTGCCTCATGTACCTGATGACTTGCACTCGCCCAGATCTCGCATACCCTCTCAGCATCCTGGCTCGCTTTGTGGCTACAGGCAGACACCGACCTCAGCACTGGTCTGCCGCTAAGAGGGTTTTGCGTTATCTTGCTAGTACATCAGGCATGGGGTTAGTGCTAGGAGGACGCAGGCCAGTGGTCCTTACTGGGCACACAGACGCTTCTTGGGCAGACGACGCTGAGACGCTCAGGTCGTCGCAGGGCTACTGTTTCAGCCTTGGTTCGGGTGCTATCTCTTGGAGATCCACTCGCTCGTCGTCTGTGGCTCAGTCTAGCTGTGAGGCTGAGATCTACGCTGGTGCCATGGCGGCACAGGAGCTCCGCTGGCTGACCTTCTTGCTCACAGACTTAGGTGAGCGGCCTAGCTCTGCCCCGGTCCTGTACGCTGACAACAGGGCCATGATACTCCTGTGTCAGGAGCCTCGGCTTGAGGGCAGAGCGAAGCATATCCAGCTGCGGTACTTCCTCCTGCGCGAGCTACAGCAGCGCCGCCAGGCCCGCGTAGTTCACTTGGCCTCAGGTGCCAACACAGCTGATATCTTTACTAAGGCGCTTGCGCCTAAAGATCATCAGCGGCACTGTGTACAGCTTGGTCTTGTTCCTATAGCTGCTCCCCTGTTAGGATCCTGATTGTGTACTCTCTATTATATATGCTTGTCAGACTGGCCTTGTGGCCTTACCTCCAGTGGCTGGACTAGTAGTGCCACCCTCGCTTGCTTCAGTTTTGGTTGTATTCTTGCTGACTGGTCTCCAGACCCCTGCCTCAGTGGTTGGACTAGTAGTGCCGCCCTGAGCTGTTTGCTTCTTGTTTAGTTTCACCCCTTGTCTAGCCTAGGGGGTGTGTCAACTTATACATATTATCTATGTAGAAGTTATAGGCTAGACTGAGGTATGCTTCTAGTGAGTACAACCAACTAGTATTTGTTCTAGGTTTCCACCTCTAGTAATCATTCGTTTCTACGTTAACAGCTTGCGCCTATAGATCATCAGCAGCACTGTTTGCAGCTTCGTCTAGGTCCTGTGGCTACTCACTTGCTAGGACCTTGATGGTGTACTTCTCTTTATATATACCTTTCAGACTGGCCTTGTGGCTTCTCTTCCAGTGGTCGGACTAGTAGTGCCGCCCTGGTTTACTCGTCTTGTTTGTACTCTTGCTATATGGACTTCGGACCCTTGCCTCAGAGGCTGGACTCTTAGTGCCACCCTGAGCTGTGTGTCGACTTCCAGGCAGTGCCCCTCATCTGGCGAAGGGGGGTGTGTCAAACATGTATATGTTTTTAATAGGCTACATAGTTGCATGCTCTTAAGAGGGTACAACCACTTGAACAGAATCAACCTGTATGCCTCATTCTAGTCAACGTTTCTACTCTGAGAATGCTGACCTACCTTACTAGCCATGTGGTCGAAGAGTGTTGCCATGGCCATGTTCTAAGCTATAGTAGTCTTCGAACATCCTTCGAGAGTCTAGGAAGCTTAGGAGAAAAGTTGGACATGGCCTAAGCTTAAAATGCAATGCAACTGCTCGTGCTCTTCCAGCGTCACTTAGCAGAGAAAATCATATTAGCATGTGTCCACACACGAATGTGCTCACGTTCCAGGAGCCCTGCTGTTGGATTGCCGCAAGAGCTTTGTTGCCTGGGACACCCATCTTTGAACAGTGGTCTCGTTAAAGTGATACCTGTGGCTGTTAATGTCCTGTTCAAATCCACGCCCCCCCCCACACACAGTGGAACCTGCAAGGAACACGTGTGCGTGTGCACACACCAGCTTGTCGACAATGGCCACGACGCCTGCAGGTGAAGCAGGGCAGAAGGGAGAGAAGAGAGACAATGAGGGGAGAGGGCTGCATGGTGCGCAGCATCTCCCCTGGCGAGGAATCTTTGATTGTGTGCACACACGTGTGCGTGTGCACACACCAGCTTGTCGACAATGGCTACGATGCATGCATGCCAAGCAGGGTGGAAGGGGGAAAGGGAAAGCGAGAGACGAGAGTAGTGAAGAGTGGATGTGAGGGTTTGCGTGGCATACTCCATGGGTTGAATGGATGGAAAAGAGAGAAGAACGCTGGAAAGAATCCATGTCTGGAAAAGCAACCACGCACACAGCCAACCACGCACACAGCCAACCACGCACACAGCCAACCACGCACACAGCCAACCACGCACACAGCCAACCACGCACACAGCCAACCACGCACACAGCCAACCACGCACACAGCAAACCACGCACACAGCCAACCACGCACACAGCCAACCACGCAGCAAACCAAACAACTACCAAAGCAGAACGCACTCACCTGGGTCATACTGGTTTATCATTTTCGCCACCTCATCCACCATCACTATGCCCGCCGCGGCGCCGCCTGCCCCCGCAGCCACCAACAGCGATTGCCCCGTAGAGCCTGCCAGTCTGAAGGGTGAGCTCACAACTCACCCGGGTCATACTGGTTGATGTCTGGCACCAACTCGTCCACCATAACGGTCCCCGCCACCTGCTCCCGCAGCCACCGCAGATTCTCCCTGGGGGCCCGCATCACCCTCTCGCTGCTGCCAAACCGCCACGTGCTCTCTTTCCACGAGTCCGACCGTGCCAGGCTCCCCGCCTTGTCGTCAAAGGGGACGTCAGCTGCAATGAAGACAGCGGTGACGTTGTGCTTCTGCTTCATCCGGTTGATGAGGTCGCGTGCCGCCACCATGCAGCCCGACATGACCTCCTCCAACACGCCCACGTCCGTCTTCCAGCCCGCCTTGGCCAGATTGTGCGCCTGCAAGGGGGGGGATGTTGATGACGCTTTGAGGCACGCCATGGGGTGCAATCAGACTCTGAGGCGCGTGCTGGGATGGGGCCAACCACTAAGGCCTGGGATGGGGGAGATTATGGTGCAATCAGGCATGACTAAGGGGGTATGTGCTCATGGGAACTACCTCCTCCAACAGCGGCTGGGAGGGCAGCGTGTGGAGGCTGCATACCCCCATGGGTCATGGGCACATGCCCCTTTAGCCATGGCTGCTCACCCCCACGGGTCATGGGCACATACCCCTTTAGCCATGGCCGCTTACCCCCATGGGTCATGGGCACATACCCCTTTAGCCATGGCTGCTTACCCCCATGGGTCATGGGCACATACCCCTTTAGCCATCGTTGCTTACCCCCATGGGTCATGGGCACATACCCCTTTAGCCATGGCTGCTCACCCCCATGGGTCATGGGCACATACCCCTTTAGCCATCGTTGCTTACCCCCATGGGTCATGGGCACATACCCCTTTAGCCATGGCCGCTTACCCCCATGGGTCATGGGCACATACCCCTTTAGCCATCGCTGCTTACCCCCATGGGTCATGGGCACATACCCCTTTAGCCATCGCTGCTTACCCCATGGGTCATGGGCACATACCCCCTCAGCCATGGCTGCTTACCAGCGACAGGCAGTGCCTCCTGTATCCAGCTATGCTTATGCGGAGGATGTGATGGGATGAGGAGTGCGATGAGATGATGAGTCGCCCTCAATGTACCAGCTGCTTTGTGTGGATCTGCATCGTGTGACGTCATATTATGCCATCATATTCTGTCTGCCTCCCAACCCATGTTTCTCTCTGGGATGTGTGGCTTCTTTGTTTGTTGAGTGATTCGGAGGTTCGAAACGTGATCGGTTGGTTTTTGCTTGCAAACGTTGAAAATACATCTTTTGAACATTTTTCCGGTCGATAAAGAATCGCTTCAATTGGAGGAAGAATTCACGAACTATGAAAAATTTCCTTCAGAAGCTAATGTTATATCCTGGCTTTTGTTTCTTTCTTGAATTTGTGAGGTGACACTTCGTAGCCAGGACATATAGAAGGTTTCATTGCCTAGATTTTTGCCGGTGGCATTTCAAACAGGAACGATTTTCCTGTTTGGGATTTTGCCCTTCAACAAGCACCAGGTTGACCAGTGCAAAAGTGTTAAATGTGCGTAGAGTTGCTGGTGCACCTACTAACAAGGTGCGCCAACTAAGAAGGTGAGCCTACTAACAAGGTGCGCCTACGAAGAAGGTGAGCCTACTAACAAGGTGCGCCTACTAACAAGGTGCGCCTACTAACAAGGTGAGCCTACTAACAAGGTGTGCATACTAACAAGGTGAGCCTACTAACAAGGTGAGCCTACTAACAAGGTGAGCCTACTAACAAGGTGAGCCTACTAACAAGGTGAGCCTACTAACAAGGTGAGCCTACTAACAAGGTGAGCCTACTAACAAGGTGCGCCTACTAACAAGGTGAGCCTACTACAAGGTGCGCCCACTTACAAGGTGTAATGCACCCCCTTTTGAGTCGCTGCCACGTGAAGATATGGCTGTTTGTTCCACAGTGCTCTCTCAGACTTTGCGGCGCAACACGGCATGGCTACAGATGAGCCACCATTTGGGCCACCATTTGGGCCACCATTTGAGCCACCGTTTGAGCCACCATTTGGCCCATCTAAGGCACTGCCTTGCACGGATTCCATTACCTGTACGACCACTACAAGGTGCGCCCACTTACATGGTGCGCCCACTTACAAGGTGCGCCCACTTACAAGGTGCGCCCACTTACAAGGTGCGCCCACTTACAAGGTGCGCCCACTTACAAGGTGCGCCCACTTACAAGGTGCGCCCACTTACAAGGTGCGCCCACTTACAAGGTGCGCCCACTTACAAGGTGCGCCCACTTACAAGGTGCGCCCACTTACAAGGTGGAGGGCAAGGACCTCACAGGTGTAATGCACCCTCTTTCGAGCCGCTGCCACGTGAAGATATGGCACCTGCATTATGCTCTCTCAGACTTTGCGGCGGGGCACGGCATGGCTACAGATGCGCCACCATTTGAGCCACCAGATGGCCCATCTGAGGCACTGCCTTGCACGTATTCCATTACGTGTAGGACCACTACACACTCAGCTGAAGCCAATTCACACACAGCCTGGCAGGCAGCACTCACAAGGTGGAAGGCAATGAACTCGGAGCGGTAGTGCACAGCGATGTAGCGCGCGGGCAGGCGGGCTATGATGCGATGCGCCATGGCGTGCCATGGCTTGCCGTACGGAAGCATCTGGAAGGAGATGAAGTCGGAGGGAGGGTCAAAGTCTACCCGCTCCCACGTGGGCTTCAACCACACCACCACGTCCTTGTGGTGCCTGGTGGCAGGAGAGGCAGAGGGGATAGCGAAGAAGGGGAAATGGTGGATAAGAAGCAACGTATGGGAGCTAAAGGAGAGACAGAGTGAATAAAGGGATGCCAGAGTGGATGCAGATGACAGAGTGGCTCACAGCACTCAATCCACATAGCACAAGGGCACACACCACTCATTCAACATGCCGAGAACAGTGCTGCTATTGGCTGGCATGATGACGTCGAACGTGTTGTCTCGCGTTGGCGCATGGCCCATGCCATACACGATCAGCTCTCCCAACATTGTCGCCTGAAGCTCTGAGGCGGCCAAGACCGGGATGGGGGAGGGTGCAAAGGAATGAGATAGGATGAAAAGAGATAGGTTGTGGTGTGATGGGATGGGATGGATTCAACTTGCTGCTGATAGGCGACAGCAACGCGCTCCAGATCCAACTTACAGTTCATCGTTTAAATCTTATATCAGATCGGTATCAATATTGGAAGCTGTCTGACGGAAATCCGACTGTGCACTCTATCTCTCATTTTAGGCACATGTGAGCCTATTGTGATTATAACAGTTTGGGGGGGATGAGATGTCGTGGGATAGGCTTGGGAGGGACAGGATGGGATGGATCACAATGAGATGGAAGGCATGGGAGGGCATGGGAGGGCATGGGGGGGAATGGGAGGGCACGGGAGGGCATGGAGGGCATGGGATGAGAGGGCATTCTGGGACTTCAGATCATAGTAAGGTCAATAGCAATACCACGAAATGCGATTGGATAGGGTGGCATCGGCTTGCATGGGATGGCAAGCGATGACATGGGACGGCATGGGATGGCATGGGATAGCATGGGATGGCATGGGATGGCATGGGATGGCATGGGATGGCATGGGATGGCATGGGATGGAATTTGATGGCATCGGATGGCATATGAGCCTGCGTATTCAGCCGACGCTTGCTTTGTGTGAAGGGCATGCGCTGCGTTATCTTGGTGTGCTGCAACATGGAAGGCGTCTGGAATGTACTACTGGATGCATCAGAACTATACTTCTGTTACTCGACCCTCGGAATTAGACCTCTGCTACTTGCTTTGTGTGAAGGGCATGCGCCACGTGACATTGGACTGCAGCACCATGAAGCCCACAGAGGGAGCCGCGGGGGCCGCTGCTGCAGCGTCAGCTGCTAATGCCGTGTCAATCGCTGTCGCTGTGGCAGTCGGGGCTGCAGCAGAGGGGGCGACGGCAGCCGCTCTAGCCAGAAGGAGGAACAAGTCTGGCGACACCCAGTGGCTGTCAAAGTGAGAGAGGTCGAAGTAGGCGCACAGGGGCAGCGAGAGCGCGAGAGACAGGCGGCTGCGACTGGCCTGAGAGGGGATGTGGGGGAGGAGGGGAAGAGGGCACGTGGGGGGGAGAGAGGAAGAGGGGAGGAGGGGTTGTGTGGGAAGAGGGAAGAGGGGATGACGGGAGGAGGGGAAGAGAATAGAGGGTAGACATGAGCAATGGCCAAAAGACGGGTCCTCCTCCATGTGGAAGAGGCTAGGCGAGCCGGCTTGACCCAAGCCAGAATTCTCAGCTGCCCGGCTAAGCATTTGACTGAGCATTTGACCGAGCATTTGACTGAGCCGGGTGTGCAGTCACGGGCCAAGCTGGGTTGCCTTGACAGGAACGAAGCGGCTCAAGAGCCGCCCCCGGATGGTCAGGGTTTACATCGCCCCCGGATGGTCAGGGTTTACATCGCCCCCGGATGGTCAGGGTTTACATCGCCCGCCCATCCACACAAGGACGTCGCGCCGTCGACGAGCCGAGGCGTGGCTCGAGTCCAGTCCGTCGAGCCAACGAGCCAAATCCCGGCTTGTCAGATTTCGCGCGATGAGCGGCTCGTGGCTCTGGCTCGGCACGTCTCGAACCGGGACAAAAAGTAAGCAAGAAAGGCGGCTTGTGCCTAGTAGAGGAGGTGAAACGTGGGCAATGCGGGCAACGCAGGCAATTCGGGCAATGTAGGCACTGTGGGCAATGCAGACAAGGAAGGCAATGGGGGCAATGCGGGCAATGGGGGCAATGGGGGCGATGGGGGCAATGGGGGCAATGGGGGCAATGGGGGCAATGGGGGCAACGGGGGCGGCTGCTACAAGGTGAGTGTGAGTGCTGTCTCTTGAGGCCATCACATCACCCGAGGAGGGTGACATCTTGGGATGGAAAGCACGGGGCAAGTCTCACCTTGGGCAGCACGAGGATGCGGCCAGTGGCGCGGGCAATGCGGGCGGCCTCCACCAGGTGAGACCGAGAGTTGGAGAGCTGCTCGCCCGAGATGGCAAAGACCAGGTACTTGCGCCCTCTGATGGACTGGGGGGGTTGAGATGGAGAGAGTGAGGAGTTTGGGGGGGGGAGGGGGTGGGCTGAGGGGAAGTGTGAGGGAAAGGCAGAGAAGGCTAAGACGAGGAGCTTGTGCGTTCTGGTGGGGTTTGGGGGGGTTGGGGAAGCAGAGGGTATGAAATGGGGGGCGCTCATGAGACAGGTGAGGCACGGAGTGAGAGGTGCTCTGCAGAGTCGGCTAAGACGAGGTGCTTGCCCCGGGCACTGACGGAATGTGGGGATTGTGGACGGCGAGTACCGGAAATAAAGAGAGGGGGGGGGGGAAGATGGGGGAGGGGGGGAGGGGAAATGTGAGGGAAACTACTGAGAGGCGCAAGGCAGAGGAGGCTGCGGACTGGGGGGGTCGTGGATGGCGAGAGTGGGAAGTATCAAGGGAAAGGACGGAGAGGTGCCGTGCAGAATAGGTGAGAACGAGGTCCATGTGTGCACTGACGGACTCGGGGGATTGGGGATACCAGGGGGCTGGGGATGGCAGATGAGGAATTTCAGGGAAGAGGAGGAGGGGAGGAGGAGGGGAGGAGGAGGGGAGGAGGAGGGGGGGAAAGCATAGGGAGTAGGGAAGAAGCTGGGAGGGAGAGAGGAGAAGGGGAAAGCGGGATTCGGAATCAAGGTGGTCGCGAGGGAAACTGGGGAGGGGGAAGGTTGTTGGCAAAGGAAGGGCTGCGAACAAACGGCAGCCTTAGCTCTGTGAATAAATGAACATTGCACCAATAAATGAAAGCAAGTCCCAAGAGAGAGAGAGGGGTGGACTGCGGTAGATTGGGAGAGGAGGGGGTAGGGCATAGAGTGGTGGATTTAGGAGGCAGGGTAGGGTGAGAGGGAGTGTAGGGTAGAGAGAGAGTCGTAGATTGGGAGAGGGAGCGTAGGGTAGAGTGTGGTACACAGAAGAGTGGTGGAAAGTGTGATAGATTGTGAGGGAGAGTAGGGTAGAGTGGCGGAATGCGGTAGGGTGTGGGACGGGGCGACAACTCACCCCGCCATCATTGAAGGGCATGTGGGGCACAGGCCAGCATGCCTCAGGCCACGTGCCGTCCATTCCTCCTGCTGCTGCTGATGCTGCTGCTGGTGCTGCTTTCTCGCCCTTGCAACTCGTGCCACTGCAGTTTCCCGCAAGGCTGGCTTCCACATCTCGCACCCCCGTGCACACAGCATCAACGCCCGCTCCTATCTGCTCTATCGACGTCACAGTCTGCCTCACCGCCCTCCGCACATACGCGCTCGCCGCAGCTCGAGCCAGCGCCGCCTGCCGCCAGCCCTGAGAGCACAGCAGCGCGCCAGCTGGAGAAGTAGCAGGGGCAGCGAAAACAGCAGCAGGGCCAGCAGCGGCGGCAGCAGCAGTGTCTGCCGCCTCAATCAGACCCTGAAGCAGAGGTTCGGCAAGTTCAAGCGGAGGTTCGGCAAGTTCCAGCAGAGGCTCCGAGTTAGCATTCCCCGCTTCCTCTTCTCTCCGCCCCGCTTCCTCCGCCAACCGCTGCAGCGCGTTCCGCAGCTCCGCTCTGCACGTACGCGCTACAAGCTGCCGCTGCCTGGACTGACTCAGCCCGTAGAGGGAAACACCCCTCATGACCTGGACGCACGAGTCGCTGAAGTTGAGCCCAGCAACGGGCAGAGGCTCAACGGCAGGAGGACCGGAGGTCCCACTGCTAGACAACACCCTCCTGCCGCTCGCGAAGGAATTCGCTAGAGGCTTCGTTAGGGGCTTCGTTAGGGGCTTCGTTAGGGGATTTGAAACGGGCTTGACTAGGGAATTCTCACTCGCGGACGTGGGAGCATCATGATACCGAAAGGCGACACTGTGAGCGATGGAAGGGCAGTCAATGAGCAACGCGAGCGGGAGCAGTAGTAAAGCGAAGCTGGCAAATGCTCGTCGAGCGGACGAGGGCCGCGACGAGTCGCGTGGGCGGCGCGGCGCGCAGCAGATGGCCAGAGGACTCATCTAATCCACAGCCGATTGGACGCATGGGGATTGCCCCCCACACCCCCCTGTGGTTCACGAAGAATCCGAGTTGGATTCGCGGTGGGTCGTTGGCTGGCTTACTAGTAACTCTCAAGCAGAGTTCCACGACGCAATAACTTTGCCCGGTAGTGTACTCAGCAGAAAGCCGATAGAGCATGCCATGTTCTAAGGAGATCAAATCCGAGATTTCTGAGATTGAACAGCCAGGCTGGCTGGCTTTCGGCGATTTCGGAGATTTATGCGGCGATTTCTAGGCAGAACGCTGATAGAACAGCTAGTCTGGCTTTTTGTCAGAGAATGCTGCTTATTAGGGAGGAAGTGCAAGCACAACCCAAAATGGCGGGAAACCTGACGATCTCTGAACTGCTGTGCCAAGAGTTTCATTGGTAGGAAAGTTGGTATAGGGTGTTCGTTCCGATTGGTGGACGGGGAAGGGTGGACACAGAAAGAGCTGGCGAGAGGAATATGGTCAGCTTGCCAGCCTTGCGAATTCTCGGCACGAGCACGAACGGGTTTGCGAAAGTTATTGTCGCAAGGACTCAGGGAGGCGAATCTCGTGTTTTGTGCGCCAAGTTGCGTGGGTAACTTCAGTTCGGCGAAATTGTTTCGCAGGTGAATTCTTCGCCCCTGCCTCCAACCCAAACCTAAACAGGGTAACACAACCGACCTTCCTACGTTAGAGCCAGTTTTGGCAGTTTTGGAACGGCGGTTTCAGGGAACAGCCTGGCGAACACATTTGGGCGCTTCAATCACGCAACGCAACTCAGAGGCGACAAGCGAAACAGATCCGAGGGACACAATGGCAGGGTTCTGCAGGAACTTAAAGCCCAGGTCCCAGATTAGAAAAGTCGAACTGGCCCCACCCATCAAGCTAGGGGCGTTTGATGTAGGTTCGGGTTGGTAACCCAAGCCACAAACCCCCTCCCCCCAATTTTCCACCAACCCAGCCTGCAGTGGTTTCGCAGACGCAATCCACCTGCCGAAGGCTCAGGGCGCGAGAGCTGCCCCAGAAAGCCCCAAAGCAACTCGAGGTGGTTGGGGACAGCCAGTGGAGGAAATATGGGACTAGCCAAACCACAGAGTCAACATCAATCGCCGCACCAGCCGCTAAACGCAGACCTAACTTAGTAGTAGAGCCACAGAGCCGACGATGTGGGGCTTACGTAGCTAAGAGTGAGGGAGGAGAGGAGAGAATGGGCGCGAAACATGTGGTGCGGCGAGACGGAAAGTTGGCGACAGCGCGATTAGGTGAGGCGATGCGGCGAGGAAACGCTTGGCCGACGGTGACACGGGAAGGAATGGGTTCCAAATACGCATCTACAATGGGCTAGGACAGGAGATGCGAGGAGCGGCGATGAGTTTATGCGAGGCATACGAGGCGGAATGGGCAAGGGAAAAACGACCGTGAGGGCGGATACAAAACGCGCCGCATAAATGGATGTGCGCTAAGGAAAGAAGCTGGCGGAATGGTGTCGCGACAAAGCCCCCATCGGAGACGAGGCGCAGAATGAGATGTGAGGGAGGGCGAGGACGCGACGGGGGGAGGGGACGCGACAAGAGATAGGACGCGTGTGAGAGGGTGCGCCATCGAATAAAGGGGAGTAAAGGAGGAGAGTTGTGGCGGCGGGCAGCAAGACTGCCGCAGTGGGATAGGTGAGGCGACTCTAATAGGGTAGGCAACGAGAATAAGTGGGGCGATTATAACTTAGTAGGCGACGAGTGTAGATGAGGACCAGAGGTCTGGAGGAGAGGTGAGGCAGAGAGGTGAGGATGAGAGGGGAGGAGGAGAGGGGAGGAGGAGAGGAGAAGCGGAAAAGGAAGGCGGAGAGGCGAGGAGGAGGGGAGGATCAGAGGTGGGGAGGAGAGTCAGGCGGAGAGGTGAGGAAGAGAGGCGAGGCGAGACAAGGTGAGGAGGGGAGGCGAAGAGGAGAGTTGCGGAAGAGAGTATGGGATAAGAGGAGAGGAGGAGAGGAAAGGGAAGGGTAGGGAGAAGAGGCAAGGCGGAGAGGCGACGAGGATACGAAACGAGGAGGGGGGGAAGGAGGAGAGGTGAGGAAGAGAGGCGAGGAGGAGAGGGGAGGATCAGAGGTGGGGAGGAGAGGTGGGGATTAGCGGAGAGGATGAGAGGAGAGGCTCAGTTCTGAGGACGAGAGTGGGGGAGGAGAGGGGAGGAGGAGAAGGAAGGCGGAGAGGAGAGGAAGAGAGGTGAGGCGGAGAGGCGAGGAGGAGAGGGGAGGATCAGAGGTGAGGAGGAGAGGTTGGGATTACAGGAGAGGAGGAGAGGCGCTAGGAGGTGGGGATTCAAGGAGACAACGAGAGGTGAGGAGGAGAGGTGAGGGGGATAAGTGAGTAAGGAAGGTGGGAAGGCGAGGTGAGGAGGAGGGGTTGGAAAATTGAGGTGAGGTGGAGAGGCGAGGCAGAGAGGTGAGGCAGAGAGGTGAGGCGGAGAGGTGAGGCGGAGAGGTGAGGCGGAGAGGCGAGGCAAAGTTGATGATGAGGAAACGAAACGAGGGGGGGGGGGGGAGAGGACGAGAGGTGAGGTGGAGAGGCGAGGAGGGGAGGGGAGGATCAGGAGTGGGGAGGAGAGGTGGAGAGGTGAGGCGCTGAAGGAAGGTGGAGAGGAAAGGAAGAGAGGTGAGGCGGAGAGGCGAGGAGGAGAGGGGAGGATCAGAGGTGGGGAGGAGAGGTGGGGATTAGAGGAGAGGATGAGAGGTGAGGCAGAGAGGCGTTGCAGTAAGCACAGGCACGGGGGGGAGGATACACCATGCCGTAAGGGTTGGCATGGCTAGGGGAAGAAACCACAGGCCAGGAGGCGAGGCATGGGGGGAGGAAGAAACCCCGCCTTCCCCTCCCCCATTCCTCATTCCTCTCCCTCACCCTGCCTTCCCCTCCCTCATTCCTCATTCCTCTCCCTCACCCCGCTTACCCCTCCCTCATTCCTCATTCCTCTCCCTCAACCCACCTTCCCCTCTCTCAAACCTCACTCCTCTCTCTCATCCCGCCTTCCCCTCCCTCATTCCTCATTCCTCTCACTCAAACCGCCTTCCCCTCTCTCAATCCTCATTCCTCTCCCTCATCCTGCCTTCCCCTCCCTCATTCCTCATTCCTCTCCCTCACCCGCTGTCACAGGATCGAATGTGTCGAGGAAAGGTTGCAATATCGATCACTACAAGGCGCTTTTATACTTCCAAAGTACATCAGGTAACCAGGTTTATCTTATCATAAGGGAATAGACCCTTCTAGAAGATAGAATCACCCTGCGTATAGCCACGTGAGGCTATTGGCTTTAAGGGATTACGGCAGGATTACGTTAGATATAGCGCACCAGTACATCCTGAGCCTGGTCGGTGATATAATGATAATAACAGGATAAACCAAAGGTTTATGGAAAAGGGGAAATAGGAATCCAAATGGAATAAGATAAAAACCAAATAGATCACGATGGAAAGAGGAATGAAATGGAAAGGAGAAAGGAATGGAACGGGGTCGTACTCTCACACCCGCCTTCCCCTCTCTCAATCCTCATTCCTATCCCTCATCCCGCCTTCCCCTCTCTCAATCCTCATTCCTCTCCCTCATCCCGCCTTCCCCTCGCTCACTCCTCATTCCTCTCCCTCATCCCGCCTTCCCCTCCCTCATTCCTCATTCCTCTCCCTCACCCCGCCTTTCCCTCCCTCAATCCTCACTCCTCTCCCTCATCCCGCCTTCCCCTCTCTCAATCCTCGTTCCTCTCCCTCATCCTGCCTTCCCCTCCCTCATTCCTCATTCCTCTCCCTCACCCGCCTTCCTCTCTCTCAATCCTCATTCCTCTCCCTCATCCCGCCTACCCCTCTCTTATTCCTCATTCCTCTACCTCACCCCGCCTTCCCCTCTCTCAATCCTTACTCCTCTCTCTCATCCCGCCTTCCCCTCCCTCATTACTCATTCCTCTCCCTCATCCCGCCTTCCCCTCGCTCATTCCTCATTCCTCTCCCTCAACCCACCTTCCCCTCCGTCATTACTCATTCCTCTCCCTCACCCCGCCTTCCCCTCTCTCAATCCTCATTCCTCTCCCTCATCGCGCCTTCCCCTCCCCCATTCCTCATTCCTCTCCCTCACCCCGCCTTCCCCTCCTTCAATCCTCATTCCTCTCCCTATTCCTGCCTTCCCCTCCCTCATTCCTCATTCCTCTCCCTCACCCCGCCTTCCCCTCTCTCAATTCTCACTCCTCTCTCTCATCCCGCCTTCCCCTCCCCCATTCCTCATTCCTCTCCCTCATCCCGACTTCCCCTCTCTCATTCCTCATTCCTCTCCCTCACCCCGCCTTCCCCTCTCTCAATCCTCATTCCTCTTCCTCGTCCTGCCTTCCCCTCCCTCATTCCTCATTCCTCTCCCCCATCCCGCCTTCCCCTCCCTCAGTCCTCATTCCTCTCCCTCATCCCGCCTTCCCCTCCCTCATTCCTCATTCCACTCCCTCTCCTTGCCTTCCCCTCTCTCAATCCTCATTCCTCTCCCTCATCCTGCCTTCCCCTCCCTCATTCCTCATTCCTCTCCCTCACCCCGCCTTCCCCTCCTTCAATCCTCATTCCTCTCCCTCAACCCACCTTCCCCTCCCTCAATCCTCATTCCTCTCCCTCATCCCGCATTGCCCTCCCTCATTCCTAATTCCTCTCCCTCACCCCGCCTTCCCCTCTCTCAATCCTCATTCGTCTCCCTCATCCTGCCTTCCCTTCCCTCATTCCTCATTCCTCTCCCTCACCCCTGTTGTAAAATATATATCTATGCAACATGCATGCCTAGATTAGGAGGTGTAGTCATTATAATTATTGGGGGTTTGTTGGTTGGGTTGACCAACCCCACATTTGGGTTGGTCAAGATTGGATTTGGTCCTTGACATTTGGTTGGCACTATTCCAACCAAATGGTCCTAGGTCCTAGGAACCAACCAATCACCAAGCACCACACTTTGTAGTTGCTTGCCTTCCAAGCAATCTCTCTCATTGGTCCACATTGTGGCCAATTGGAGAGCACAACACTTTGTGGTTGCTTGCCCTACAAGCAACCACTCCCATTGGTCCACTTTATGGCCAATAGGAGAGCTTCCCTTCCAACTCTCGCTTGCTCCTTGTTTTGTACAAAAGAGCCACTTGGCTCCCTACTCAGTTCAATATTTTCTCTTCCAAGCTAGTTCCTTCAACCCCGCCTTCCCGTCCCTCAATCCTCATTCCTCTCCCTCATCCCACCTTCCCCTCCCCCATTCCTCATTCCTCTCCCTCAACCCACCTTCCCCTCCCTCATTCCTCATTCCTCTCCCTCAGCCCGCCTTCCCCTCTCTCAATCCTCATTCCTCTCCCTCATCCCGCCTTCCCCTCTCTCAATCCTCATTCCTCTCTCTCATCCCGCCTTCCTCTCGCTCACTCCTCGTTCCTCTCCCTCATCCCGCCTTCCCCTCCCTCCTTCCTCATTCCTCTCCCTCATCCTGCATTCCCCTCCCTCATTCCTAATTCCTCTCCCTCACCCCGCCTTCCCCTCTCTCAATCCTCATTCCTCTCCCTCATCCCGCCTTCCCCTCCCTCGTTCCTCATTCCACTCCGTCATCCCGCCTTCCCCTCCCTCATTCCTTATTCCTCTCCCTCATCCCGCTTTCCCCTCCCTCATTCCTCATTCCTCTCCCTCACCCCGCCTTTGTGAGAAGAGAAGTTGATGATGTTATTGAAGAAATGAGGGTATACATGGGTGTGAGTGTAAGAAAGGGGAGGGGGGGGGGGGGGGGGGTTGGTTGGGACCTTGGCCAAGATTATTGGTCCCCACCAATAATGGAGTTGGGAATTATTGGGGGGTCCAATAATCCCAACCAAGATTATTGGAGGGTCCAATAATCTTGGTAGGATTATTGGGGTCTCCAATAATTGGGAGGTCAAGCCCATTGGGGGGGGGCAATAATGGCCAAGGTTGGAACCCAAACAAGGTGGGAAGCCAACCCCCAACCTAGGGTTATTACACCCTAGTAGAGATAGGTTGCTTACAATGACCTAAGCCTTATAAAAGATGTAGGCTAGTGTAGAATAGGGGAATATTCTAACACAACCCTTTAGCCTACATAGGGCTAAAAGGCTGAGGCACTTGAAAGAGCAACCCCTGAATTAGGTGCTCCCGCGAGAGGAGGGAGGAGCGAGGCCAGTTAGCCGGAGAAGATTAGCATGAGCGGGCGGAGAGAGAGCTTTGGTGATGATATCTGCAAGGTTGGCGGAGGAGTCAATCTTGCAGACGGCCAGGTGCCCGGCCTGGACAAGCTCGCGGACGAAGTAGTGGCGCAACTCGATGTGCTTGGAGCGGCCGTGGAAGACGGCTCCCTTGGTAAGGTGAACGGTGCTGGCATTGTCGCACCAAATGATGGGACAGGGCTGGGGGGCATCCAGTTCGGCGAGGAGGTAGCTGAGCCACCGTGCCTCCTGGGCTGCCATGGTGACGGCGTAAAGTTCGGCTTCGCAGGAGGAGAGAGCTATGGAGGAGGAGCGGGTGGAGCGCCATGAGATGAGACCGCTGCCAAAGGAGAAGCCATACCCTTGAGAACTGCGGCGGTCGGGTTGGGAGTCGGCCCAGGACAAGTCACTGTAGCCAATGAGCGCAGGAGGGGAGGGTCCTCCGAGGGTGAGGACATAGTCCTTGGTGCCTCGCAGGTAGCGTAGTACACGCTTGGCCGCCTGCCAATGCTCGAGAGTGTGCTTGCCAGCACCGACAAAGCGTGCTAGGACGCTGATGGGGTAGGCGAGGTCAGGACGTGTACACATCATTGCGTACATCAAGGACCCAACGAGCTCGGCGTATGGTTGAGTGGAGGAGGAGGGGGTGGCGGCAGGGGAGAGCTGGTGACCGACGGGAAGCGGCGTGGAGATGGGTTTGGCTGTGGCCATCTCGAACCGCTCAAGGACCTTTTGGCCGTAGAAGGCTTGAGAGAGAGAGATGGTTTTCGCCGCGCGGTCACGGGTGATCTCCATGCCGAGGTAGTTGCAGACCTCTCCCAGGTCCTTGCAGGCTAGGCGCCTCTGAAGCTCGTCCTTGACTTGCTGCATTTCAGCGTCATTGTCGGCGGCGAGTAACATATCGTCGACATAGACGAGAATGTAGAAGGGGGAGGGAGAGGTGCGGAGGAAGAGGCTGGTGGCAGCCGCGGAGGGGCGAAAACCAAGGTCTCGAAGGGTGCTAGAGAGCTTGGCGTGCCACTCCCAAGGAGCCTGCTTGAGGCCGTACATAGGGCGGCGGAGCTCCTAGACAGTATTAGGGTCAAAGGGGAGATGCCAGCCCTTGGGGCGCTCCATGAAGATGCGTTCATGAAGTTCGCCCTGCAGAAATGCCGTAGTGATATCCATGGAGTGAAGGATCATGCCACGTCGACCGACAAAGTCGAAGAAGACGCGCACAACTGGCGGTGTTGTGGTCGGTGAGTATGTCTCGAAGAAGTCGTGACCATACCGCTGCGTAAAACCTTAAGCGCAGTATCGAGTTTTGTAGATTGGGTCATCGCCGGGAAGGAGCTTCACACGAAAGACCCACTTGCCATGGACCACGTTGGTGTTGGGGGGGCAAGGGACGTCGAGAAAGGTGCCATTGCGTACGAAGGCTTTGTTCTCCTTGAGGACGGCCTTTCCCCAACGAGGACTGTGAGGGCAGGTCATGGCTTCATCATAGTCTCCGGGCTCGAAGATGATGGGTGCGCCTTCGAAGACCAAGACTGGCGCCCCTGCGACGTTGAAGGCGACAGCGCAGGAGGAGGAAAATAGGTGGAGGCGGAGGAACCCGCCATGGGAGTCCTCAATAAGGAGAGGAGTGAGAGGCGGAGGTAGGGGTGGTGGCGAGATGGCGACTCGGCCACACGGCTGCACGTTGCTATTGCAATGCTAGACTGCTGCGCTGCTGCACGGCGGGATGGTTGCGTTGTTGCATGACGGAGTTGGAGGGCTGTTGTACAGCTGGACTGCTGCGCTGCTGCATGGCGGGATGGTTGCGTTGTTGCATGACGGAGTTGGAGGGCCATTGTATAGCTGGACTGCTGCGCTGCTGCACGGCGGGGGTGGTGCTGCAGAAGGAGGGGTGGAGGGGTGCTGTCAGATGGTATCTGGATGGAGGGAGGGTGAGGGGACTAAGGTCGGGAGGTGGGGGCAGGGATGGGAGGACCAAAAATGGGATCCATGGACCGTGTATGCGGGCGATGTCGAAGAACAAGAGGAGGTTGGTCCTGGGCAGGAGCGGGGGCAGGAGCGGGGCCAGGGGCAGGAGGGGCAGGATCGGTGGCAGCTGGGGCGGGATCAGAGGCGGAGGTGGAAGCGGGAGTAGGGGCAGGAGGAGGGGCGGAAGTGGAGGAGGGGGAGGCGGAGGGGGATTACCAAATCAGAGGCGTCGTCAGATTGACCAGAGGACGGGGGAAGTGGGGGAGGGGGAGGTGGAGGGACAAGGGGGGGAGGGGGGAAGAGGCAGGGAGATCGTGTCGGACACAGTGAGAGGGCGAGTGGTGGCGGTAAGAGGGTCACTTGTGGGGGGGAAAGAGTAGTACGGGGTGGATTCGTCGAAGACGACGTCCCGACTACGTATGAGACGACCTAAGGGGGGATGGAGGAAAAGGTAATCAGGGGAAGAAGGGTTGTGCCCAAGGAAGATGCAGGGAAGGGCCTTGGAGGCAAGCTTCCCTGCTGTGCGAGAGCGGTCGGTGGGGTGTATGAGGACATGAGCCTTTGAGCCCCAGACGCAAAGGGGAGAAATATCGGGCTTGGAGGACGTCCAAAGCTCGGTAGGGGTAGTGGAAGGACGGAGGGGGTGGGGTAGAGGTTAGTTAGGAGGGTCGCATGGAGAAGGGCATAGCCCCAAAGAGAGGGCGGGCACGAGGCATGGACTAGGAGACACCGAGCAGTTTTAGTGATCTCTCGAATCCGAGCCTCGGCCAGACCATTCTGCTCTGGGGAGTGCGGAAGGGTATGGGTATGGCGAATGCCATGGGAAATGCAGTATGAGGAAAACTGCTGGTTTAGGAATTCACCGCCTCCATCGGAGTGGAAGCAACGAACGGGGCGTTGAAAGTGTGTACGGGCCTGCTCTGCCCAAGCGATGATCGCAGCCAGAGCCTCGGCCTTCGTTCGAAGGAGAGAGACTGAGGTATACCGGGAGTGATCGTCGACGAGGACAAGAAGGTAGCGGTGACCCTGCCGGGTAGGGGAGGGTCGGGTCCCCAGAGATCCATATGGACAATGTCCAGGAGCTCAGGGGCATATGAGGGGTGCTTTTATGAGGGAGTTGTTTCAGCTTAGCCTGAACACAAATGGTGCAAGGAGGGTCAGGAGAGGGAGGGAGAGGGGGAATGGTGAGTGGAAGGCCTTTGAGAAGGCCAGTGGCAACAGTGCGTTGGAGGGTGGCAAAATTGGGATGCCAAGGCGGTGGTGGAGGAGTAGGGCGGATGGGGAGATCCCGCAGTGCATTGGGATGGGGGGTGCTGGAGGAGAGGAGGGACTGGTGGGTGGGGGTTGAAGAGGAAAAAGTGTAGGGGGGCGGAGGGGTAAGAGAGGCAGCCAAACACAGGGCGGGACGAGGAGTGCGAAGGTGTACATACGAAGGTAGGACATAAGGGGACACGGGTGATGAATCGACCGGAGGTGGAATGATACAAGTCACCAGTGGGAAGCGTGGCCGGGGTAGATCGTAGTCACCCGGCACGTTGGAGGGCACCTTGGGAGACAAGGTTAGTACGAAGTGAGGGGATGTGAAAACCTGTGACGGAGCCAGAGGGAAAAAGGGACAGGGGAGGGTGGAGGTGTGAGTGGTGGTGATGGAGAAACTGGAATCTGCCCCAAGGATGGTGGAGGGGGAGGTGAGGGGAGCAAGATACCGGCGTCACGGAGGACCGTGACGCTTGCTCCACTGTCAATTACAAACTCAAGGGTAGGGGAGGAGTGGGTCCGGGAATACTGGAAAGAAGCTTCATTAATAGATTCGGGATACAAAATAGTGGGATCAGGATGAGTAACATGACCTAAGGAACCAGCAGAGGGGAAGGGAGTGGAACCGGGAGGGCCAGAGGGAGTCAGGGCAGTTGTGGCCGGCACAGCACTCAAAGCGGAGGATTGCTGAGATGGGGGAGGAGGAGTCGGCTGCTGCTGCTGCTGTTGCGGCTGTTGCTGCTGCTGCGGCTGGTATTGTTGTTGGTAGTGCTGCTGGTACTGCTGCTGAAACGGCTGTTGCTGCTGGGGGTACCGCTGCTGCTGCTGGTGTGGAGGGAGAAGGGATTGAACCTGCTGGAGGACTTGAGGGGACAGGTGCTGTGTCAGGATCTGGCGAAGGGAGGACGGCTGATAGGCGGGAGAAGTGCGAACATCAAGAGCAGTTGGGGGCAGAGTCATAGATGACCAGCGAGGTGGATACCAGTGTTCCCGCGGTCAAACCATTCATCCGTAAGTACCTTGAAGCAGGTGGTTGTGGGATGACTAGTTTGGAGGCAGCGCTGACCTTTGTTGGTGCCATAACGAATGAGATACTGACATGGAGGGTAGTTACCAGTGCCTCGGCCGCTGCCACCGCCGCGTCCACCACTACGTCCGCCCTCGCGACCTCCTCCAGAGCGCCCCGCCGTGCTGCCACCACGTCCGCCAGCACGTCCACGACGTGCCTGTGCGGCATTCACAGTTGCGGGAGTTTGGCGGAGGAGTTCCGCCTCAGTCTTAAGGATCCACATGACGACCTCGGTGGAGTCCGGCAGGTAGCGGGCATGGACCCTACCCTTTTGGTCCATCCGCACCCTTTTGACCCACTTGTGTCGCCGAGGAGTATTGCAGCCCAACATTTGCTGTTTGGCCAAGGTACTTGGCCACTCTCTCTCCAGCAGCTGCCTGCTCTTCATTAGGGCATTGGACAACCCTAGCCAGCTGCTTGGTAGCAAAGGCTGCATTCGGCCTTGTGTGAACGGCCGCACACATAGGCTGCCCACCAAAGAATGAAAACGGCGCCTCTCCTCTTCACCAACACTTTCCTCCGCTGGTCCTTTCACACACTTGAACCCTGAGGGAAGAGGAGTAGCCACATGACCTTCACTCTTCCCAAAGTTTGCAGCCAAGCCTCCAAGTACTTCTTTTGATGCACTCGCATCCACCGCTTCTCCACATCTCGCTCAATGTGAAGCCCAAGGTAGTAGTTGACGTCACCAAGGGTCTTGCACTTGAACTTGTCTTGAAGCTTCAGCATCACCTCCTTCACAAGGTCAGAGGAGGGTGAGAATATGAGGATGTCATCCACATAAACCACCATGAAGCTCCTCTGCTCCCCCTCGCCCGTTGAGGGAGTGAAGCCGATCGCCTCCAAGACTTCCCGCAGCTTGATGTACCATTGCCTAGGGGCTTGCTTGAGGCCATAGAGTGCTTTCTTCAGCTTCCACACTCTGCCACTCCCATCATTGTACCCCTCTGGCTGCTCCATGTAGGTCTCTTCCTCCAAAACGCTTGAGGAAGGCCGTTACAATATCCATTTGCTTACCACCCATCCTTTGATGGCCGCCGCGGCGAAGAGTTCGAAGGGTTGTACCCTTCACCACAGGAGCATTACTTCATTGTAGTCCTTCTCCTGCTGCTGGTACCCCTTGGCTACAAGTCTGCTCTTGTAGCGCTCAATGTTGCCGTCGGCGTCGGTCTTGCGCTTGAAAGCCACTTGGAAGAAATCGCCTTACGCCCGGAGGTAGGTTCACCAAGTCAAACGTGTCGTTCTCTATGATGCTCCCCATTTCTTCATCTGAGGCCTTCTTCCACTCCTTCCCATTGGGGCCCTCCCAAGCCTCCTTGGGATTTAGGCTCCCCCGGCATCTCCACCGGAGAGAAGAAGGCAAAAGCGCACTCCTCGCTTTCATCTTCCGCATCATCGCCTAGCATGAGAGCCGAACCGGTCAAGGTTGAGTTGGCTGGTCCTCCAAGCCATTCATAGCTCAACCTTTGGGGGGCTGAGTCTTCCTTCTCCCTTCCTTCCTCCTCTGCCAGGGACTTGAATGCTCTCATGGCTTGCGGTAAATCTGGTCGGTTCCCGCGAGCACTTGTAGCACGAGGCGGAAGTGACGGTGCACGCTCATCACCTTGCTGCACCTCCTCCTCCTCCTCATCCCCATTCATTTAGGAGATTGCCTCGTGATTGTGCTGCTGCTACTCAGCTCCAAGGGCAGCTCCACATGCTCCAAGCCGGTACTCTTCACCTCTCCAAGCCGCACACCAATCTTCGCTTGGTTCTCCGCCTTCCACTCCTTGTACGGTAAGTTCTCCATGAACTTGCAATCTCTGCTCACCAAGAACTTCTTGGTAAATGGGTCCCAAAGAAGCCATCCCTTGCTGTTTTGAGCCATGCCCAGGTGCACGGCCCATGTTGCCTTGGCATCAAGCTTGTTGTGCCGAAGTTTCTTAGGCACAAGTGCCATGCACATGCACCCGAACACCCGAAGCATATCCACCTTCGGCTTCCTTCCAATCCACTCCACATAGGGCACCCATTTGTCTTCTACCACATGAGTCAAGGCTCTGTTCTTGGCCACACAAGCATGCCGCACCGCATCCGGCCAAAAGTAATTGGGTAGACCGGCTTCAATGAGAAGTCCCCGAGCCGTCTCCGTGAGTGTCCGATTCGCACGCTCGGCGATGCCGTTCATTGCAGGAGAGTAGGGCATGGTGAGAGTGCCTTATGCCCTGCTTCTTCAGCCAAGTTGAGAAATCCTTGCTCAGGAACTCTCCCCCACGGTCAGTGCGAATCGCCTTCACAAGCCGGTCTTGTTGCCGCTCCACCATCGGCAACCAATCGGTCTTCACCGTTTCAGCTACGTCACTCTTCTTGGCAGCACATACACCCAAGTCATGCGAGTGTAGACGTCCACAATGGTGAGGAAGTACTCTGCTCCAGCAGCTCCAAGCTTCAAGGGGCCCACCACATCCATCACCACCTCATCAAGTGGTGCCTTCGCCGTTGTCTCCGAGCTATGGAACGGGTAGCGGGTGAACTTGGCTTGCATGCATGTTGGACAGCCAAGCACCTCATTGGGCTCCCCCTTGACACGTATCCCACTGACCATCTCTTGCTTAACTATCTGCTGCAAAATGGGCAATGCCACATGCCCCATTCGATGCAAGGTCAGCCAATCACACTCTCCCGTAGCGGAAGTCGGGTTGGAGAAAGCGGCACTCGCAATCGTGCCCCACAAGCTCTCTCCTTTCTCCTTTGCTGCTGCTTCTTCTTATCTTAGCTTCTCCTCCTCATTTCCACCACCTTTGGCTGCTGCACCACTCTCCTTGGGTTCACACGCCTTGCTGGTCTCTCCAAGGTTGCACTCCTTCGAGTCACTCTTGGTGTCACTTTGTTTCCGTGATCACCGCCACCAACCGCTTCACTCTTGGTGCTGACGCTTGCTGCCACTTGCCTCTCCTTAGGCATGGGGACCACTGGGATTTGCCACATCTCATTGTAGATGTCCCTGTCCTCATGAAGGTCCCAAAGCTTCCGCTCACCAAGCCTCGCGGTATATAGTTTTGGAACCCTTGGAAGATGTGTCCATGCCGGCCTTTTGCAAACGCCGCACAAAAATCAGGTTGGCTGCAGGTTGGGCACCCAAAGCACGTTCTTGAGGCCCACCATCTTCCCATCAGCACCCTTGAACATGGCCTTGCCCATGCCTTTCACCTCTACTCGCTGCCCCAAAGCCGATGTAACATGCTTGACCGGCGACGGTTCGAGTTCGGTGAGCAAGTCCGCACGAGGTGTCATGCTATAGGTGTGCCGCTATCGATCACCCAAAAGTCCAGAGAGTGAAGGGTGACCTTTCCCACAGAGAATTGGCCCGGGTATCGATCTTAGTCTCGTAGTCTCCATCTTTCATGCTTGCCGCTTCGCTTCCACGACCACCACGGCCTTCACGACCTCTGCCTCTTTCTCCCCTTGCTCCACTGCCCTATGGGCCTTGAGAAGGGGTCCATCCATCAGGCAATCTGTCGCAATCTCCACATGTGGCCGGTCTTGTGGCAAAAGTGACATTCGCCATCAAATCGACCGCGCCCACGCCCGTAGCCATTGTTGTTGTTGTTGCTGCCATATCCTCCATTACCATGGCCTCCATTGAAGTTACTGCTGCCAAATCTGCCTCCTCGCCCTCTGCCCCTGTTGGTGCAACCCTATGGCTTGCACTCGGCTTGTCGTCCTTGTTTGTGTGTGTGCAATGCATGGCATGGAATGACTTGTGAGTCTATGTGATTTCTATCTAGTTCTTGTGTGTGTGCTTGAATGGTGTATCATAATGTGGTTTGTGTCGGACAAGACATTAGCGAGTTTTCACAACTCGCATGTCAAGTCGTCGTTTGCGTGTCGCATGTGTTTTTTTCTATTTTGTCGAGTGTGAAGTGTCCATCTTGTTTGCGGTGTGTGCAGCAAGCCTCCAACAACTCAAGAAGAATTTATCTTGCTGAACTAAGACCAAGAGCTCAAGATTTCAAGCCCAAGGGACACGGATAAATAGTAAACAGTGAAAATAGTAATGCTACTTCGTGTAGTGTTACATTTCACTTGGTGTAGCCCCTCGGAGGGTTTTGTTTCGAGACTCTTCATGGTTGGGGACTCTGTGGTGGTGTACCACCACCTGGACCTCGACTCTTGGGGATGTAGAGGCTGGGAAACCATCTCCATCTCGAATTCTTCTTGCTAAGTTTGTACTTCCAAGACTATAGTGGCTGCTATACCTCCTGCCAGTCAAACCGCCATAGCGTCGTCAAATCTTCATGGAATTTTATTATTCAACTTGCTGCTGCAGGCGAAAGCAACGCGCTCTAGATCCAATTTACATATCATCCTTTAAGGCACAGATCAGATCGACATCAATATTTGAAGCTGTCTAACGGAATTTTGACTGTGCACAATTTTCTCTCATTTTAGGCACATCTGAGCCTATTGTGATTATAACAAGTGGTATCAGAGCCCCTTGGAGCCATCTCGACCATGCCTAGACCTGAGGAAGAGGGTGGCAGAGGTGCTGGAGGCAGAGAAGACGCCCAAGCACAACGTCAACAGCAAGATCACCACCCGTTGCTTCCGGTGCAACCTAGCCTTGGGACCCTCTAGGGATTGAGCCTAGAGTGTTTGGCCTTGACAAGTTCAACGTGACAACTTTGCTAGTGGTCCTTGAAGATGGAGAACATCTTTGACCACTATGATCTGCTGGAGGTGATGGAAGGAACGGAGAAGCGCCCCAAGAACGACCCGGAGAAGAGCCCGTGGGT